>BMAV01028142.1:0-11942 GCA_019973955.1 Trichonephila inaurata madagascariensis
ATTTTATTATATTACTCATTTTACCCTAGTTGACACATTTTTTTTTTTTTATAAATGTGTTTTGCATTTTATCCTATACGAATGTTAAATGGGGCAACCCCTTAGCATTTTAAAGAAACTAATTATTTATGAAACATTTTTTTGAAATTTTGAGAGCACTATACTATAAAAAAATGCATGAGAGAGTTACAATATCACAAATTTTTATCAAAATAGAGGCATTTTTTCTGTCTCAAAATGTGCTCCACGTGAAGTTCACGCTCTCGTACATATGGCGAAAAAACAGCCTTAAGAATATTACTATAATAAAAAATTATTTAAACGTAATCTTTTTTTGGGGACAAAAATTTAGAAATAATGTCACATTTTCAAAACATTCACCTTTTATGTGAAAAATGCTTCTATAATAATAATGTATTTCCTATAAATAGCTAGAACATCTTTACAAAGCTTTTATATCAGAACTTTTAAAATACATGATTTAGAAGTAGATTTATCCCTATTTTAATATATCAGACCAGAGAAATTTTAATAAAAAACTCCCATTATTATTGTCAATAGATCGTAACTCTGAAAAAAATGAGAATTTTTCTAAACTTTTTGTTCGATATTTGTAGAGAACTCCTAGCTATATATGGACAACTGTTTCTCTGTTATTGAAGCCTTTTTCATAACAGGAGAATGTGTTTTAAAACTGTCTTTTTTTTCCTCAGTTTTTTGGCCAAAAATTGCATTTAAATAATTTCATCTTCTGATAACATTCTTAAAACAGTTTTATATGTGTATTCTGATTCAGCTGACTGTAAACAAAAAAAAAAAAAAAAATCGTTCAGTGCTTTTACACAATCATGGTTTCGAATGTAGCTAGTCTGCTTAAACTGAAGAAAAATCTTCACAGGTTCTTCGGCAGTAAATCGTAATTTATTCTGTTACTTTATATTAATTGCGATACATTTTCTACTAACAAGAAACAATTAATACATGTAAAATCCTCAATAACATGAACTGAACTGAACTCAGAGGCGCAAGAGCCCATGAGGGTCAAAGCCTACTGTACCTATCTAAGTTTATGTGACCTTAGGCGCTGGCTTGCATGCGCAGATGTTTCAGTCAAATAGTCAATCTGACGTGAAAGCCCCAGTGTTCAGTTCCAAAGCAAGCATAGTACTCCTTTATCGAGCCACTATGTGATAAAAGGCTGAGTTGACCTTACCCAACCCGGGATTTGAACCCCGAACTTGTCACGTGGAATAAATAATGGTTTATTGTATTAATGTAAAGTAAAATCAAAGCTATATCGTAACTGTATGCACTGTAAAATCCAGTATATACATGTAATCGAAATATAAGTGTGCGCGTTATACCCGGGTATAAAACAATAGTTTTAAAAAAAACAAAAGAGAATCCTTATTTTTACACATATCGAAATACTGTTTATTTAAAAGAAATGATATATCTTATGAACTAAAGCAGTTTTAGTTCTAGAAATATACTATTATTTCAAAAAAGTCTGGCATAAATAACTAATAAATAACTTCAAAACATAAGAACGTTGTATACTAAAATTTCAGATTTCTTCTTAAAAAGCGGAGTGGGCGTTATACAGCGAACATACCTGAAAATTAAAAAATGCAGCTTAAAAGTATGGGTGCGCCTTATACCTCGATTTTTACGGTATATATATAAATTTCTTAGATTATATATATAATAATAGTTTATTACTATAAATTTACATATTTCATAGTTATAGTTACCTCCATATTCCAATATTAGTTAAAATTACTTATTATTATTTAGTTCATATATACTCTAGTGTCACTAAAGTTATGGTAATTTGTAACTCTCTTATTAATTTTGTTTCTATTCTTTTTATACTTTTGTTAAGTGCTACATTTCAGCCATTCACATGCTTTGAATCTGCATTAGGGTCCAGAATCTGGCAATAATTTATTTATTGCACTTAGATTTAGCGTGGGCTCTGCATTTTTAAGTGCAATCTTTAGGTAAGTTACCTCTATCTTGTAATGGATTTAGATATTCCTATCCATTACTTTCAATAGGTTTTTGCTCAGTATTATTTACATAAAGGGGAGGTTGGCTGGCTAAAAAACATGTTCAACCCACTTTTATATAAATTATTTTATATAATAGCTGTGAGTGTCTTGTCAGCAATGCTTGTAATGCTGCAGCATCCATTTTATAATTTTATTCTCGGTTGCTCATGTGTCCTTCATTGTGTGATTTTCCTACTGTCTATGTGTTTTTCGAATGTGATTGTTGAATGTTTATCTCTTGTTTGTAGATAATAAGACTATATATATATATATATATAATATAGTATAATAAAATGAAATAAGATACCAAGTGAAAAAGTTGTATTACCTACAATGCAAAAGAAGAAAGAAATCGGAGTTTATGATCTCTAGAGCTGTCGCTGAATTTATATAAATATGTCTGTGCGTGTATATATATATATATTCCTAGTTTTGAGTCTAGTCTGTAAAATTATAAATACAGTCACCCCGCATTAACACGTGGATCAGCTCAGTAACGCGGGAGTCTGTCAGCTTAGCACGCGTTTTTGCCCTATCTCCCTCGACTCGCAATCTCTTGTGATATCACTCCTGAGCAATGTGACGTCATGTTTCTCTTATTTTTCCTTTTATGAAATTCAGATTAATCTTTTCATTCGATCACGTCGTGGCTTATTGTTAAGAGAAAACATAATCGTACTTTTTTTTTTCTTTTGGCGAATTAATATTTCTCGGAAGGTAAAATGTTCTCTAGTTTGGAATATATTTTTTTAAAAAAACAATACTGTATTTACTTGAATCTAAGCCGCATTATTTTTCCAGTGTTAATGCTACTGAAAATCAGGTGCGGCTAAGAATCGGAGGCAAAACATTTGTTGGATGGGAAAAATTGAGTTTCCACCCCTTTCAAAAGGAAAAATGTAACCGTCCATTCTGGCCACTTGCATCGATGACTTATCTCATTGCGCAGTTTATCTCCAGTATATAATATTTATATTCTAAACATCGTTGTCTACTCGTATTTATGAAACTTTTTTTTGCATATGCTTTCTTTTAACCGCGTAAGGTTTCGGCAAAAGCATCAAGACGAGTCCACTATGACGCAAGTATGAAAAGGTAGGTAATTTTATATGCAGAAAAAAAATGGAAACAGAGCAGTAGCCACTGAATATTCGACACGGATGAAACAAGTATACGTCGATGGCGTAAAGGAAATGATATAATTTTTGGTTATAAAAGTTCAACAGTCTTGAAAAATTCTTTGATATTCTTTACAAAAAAAATCTTTAAATGCAGTGGATATTATGGAAAGGACACCGGCAATGGTGAAAAGGGTGAAGCTAATTAAGCAATCAAACCAAATCTAAGGTCGCTCATCCGGTATAGTGGTTAGCGACGCTGACTGCTGTACCGTGGGGCCTGGGTTCGAATCCTGGAGAAGACATGGATTTTGTAAATAGGGACTGCCTTTGCGGCATTAGGGTACTCTATATAGCCTTCGAGCCACAAATCCTCTCATGGTTGGAGGAAGAGAGGTGGGAGGCCCCTGACACCCCCAGGGTGTTCTCTCTCTAAAATTCAATAATTTACCAAGCTAAATCGTTCTGTCATCTGTGTGGTGCTCAAAGCTACGGCCAACGACTGACGTACATCTAAAAGTCCAACCTGTCCCAAGCTCTGGCAACTTTCCTTCCTTCCGTGGCCGAGTGATCAAAGTATCGGATCGTGGCTGGCCTTGTCACGAGTTCGAACCCAGTACCACTAAAGACCCGCCGTGTAAGGGAGCGATGCACGTTAAATCTGTCGAGAGCTCAAACATTCTCCCGTTGGTGTGGTATGGTAGTTAGAGGGGGGAGTGCTCAGGTGCCGTTCACGTCACTTGACCATGTTTCAAAATTACGAGGTCCGTCGCCAAAAGCCCTCGTGTAGCTGAACAGTGTGACATAAATATTCACTCACTCACTCACTCGGGAAGGGAAAGACGACAACAACAACCACACAAATCTAAGAATTCTGGAATATTTGAATCCATAACGTATTTTTAACAATAATGATGAAATTGCAATCGCTTATTTTACTCTTTCAGTTTTTTTGAGTTAATGCAAAAAAAACCACAGCGCGTTTCAAAGATAAGGCTATTTCAGTATTTCTGAGAAGAAGAAAAAAATGGAAGTGTGCAATTATCAAAGATTACATAAGATAAAAAAATTTCGAAAAATCTGATTAAGGCTCAGAAAAAAAAAAAAAAGATTCCAGATTTTTCCTAAAAACATGTGTCTTGTTTAGGTAATAAAATAAATCAAACTTTTTTTCTTTCATTTGTGTCATAAATGAAGACTTATATATACTATTTATGTTTCTTACTTTTCCAAGTTTCAGATTATGAAAAGAATGACCATATTTACTCGAATCTAATCCACACTTTTTCCCCTAGTGTTAATGCTACTGAAAATCGAATGCGACTTAAAATAGAATGAAAACAATTCGTTGGATGAGGCAGTTAGAGAAACTACAGGCTTAAGTATGTACAGGGTGTTTATATAAATGAATTTCGGAGTTTTAACTCTCTACAGTTTTTATTACATTTAACTTAGTATAACTCATACATCAAATGAAAGACCAACTGAAACAGTTTTGTTTGCTGGCATATGTGCGCGTGCGAGCGAAGCGTATGTTAGTTTTTCCCCCTTCCCAGCCGATCAACGTGCTTCCAGAAAAATGGCGATTAGTGAACAAAAAGCGTTTTGTGTCCCCCAGTTTGCAAAGGCAGAATCTACTATTAATGTGCTACGAACGTTCCGGTGGACACCTCAGTGGACATGCGATTACTCATAATGCTCGCCTCTGGAGCTTAGAATATCCTCTCGAGATACTAGAACGAGCCTCACCTAAACTCAATGTTTTTTGTGCCATATCTCTGCGGAAAGTGTATGGGTTTTTCGTTTTTGGAGAACCAACTGTAACTGGTTCTGCCTACCCTGATGCTCTATAACAGGGATGACAAAACTTTTTGAGACGTGGGTCAGATTTTGTTCATATTTTTTTAATATTAGCGCGTGGGTCACTAATGCCCATTTGCACCAGCGTTAGGTTTAAAAATTTTTACTGAGTATTTTTAAAGCTAACCATCTTTAAATTTTCAATTGGCTTATAATGGGTAAAAAAAAGGATGCTGTGGAAGTCTCTTTCTACAAACATAACTAATTAAAGCGCCTTTTATCCGAAGAAAGTGCTTTAAATATGGTTTTTTGCTTTGTTTTCGATTTTTTTTAACTAACAAAATGTGAGCAAACTTCTACACTTTATTTGATATTTTGTATACACTTTTGCTTTATTTCAAATACTACATACTTTCATATACATTTGCTGTCGTTTGCGTAGCTTGGGAAACCCGGGGTGTAGCTACCGCCGTATCAGGATACGGGGCCCTCAAGCTTCAGGGGGCCCTAAAATGTGTAAGAAGAGACCGTAAAATATTGAGAGCCCACCAAAAAGGGATTCCAAAGAATTTGGATTCGGGGTCCACTCAGGACTAGCTACGCCAGTGTTTGAAACTGTAATGATCAAACTGAAGGTTATAGACAGCATTTAAATTGCTTTTGAGTCAATAGGCTTGAAAAAATTCAAATGGAATACAAATAGTTCACACAAATTAGAAAATTTAAATAAAAACCCCCGTAAGCAAACAAGTAGTTGCCTAGCAATCGTGGGTCGTTAAAGCTTGGTGTTACACTGACCCACGGGTCTAGGTTCGCCATCACTGCTCTATAACTATGTCTATTCCCTCAATTGAAAGAAAGTGAACCAGATAACTTCATTTGGCAGCAAGATGGTGCACTGCCTCACGGGCATCTATCAGTACGCGATTGGTTGAAAATTATTGTACTCGACCAATGAATTTTCCACAAAGGGCTTAACAATAAAGCTTGTATCGCATGGCCTTCATGTTCACCTGATCTAACGCCCTGGGATTTTTATCTGTGGGGGTTCATTAAGGATTGTGTTTACGTACCTTAGCTACCAGCTGACCTTCCAAACTTAAAACACAGGATTGAAGCGGCGGTTGCAAAAATTACCTCAGACACGCTGAAAAAAAGTTTGGGATGAACTCGCTTATCGACTTGATGTGTTCCATGTGACTAATGTAGCTCACTTTGAATATTTGTAAGCTTGTAGAGATATAAAACTATTTCAGTTACTCTTTCATTCGATGTACGAATTGTACTTGTATAAGTTATATGTAATAAATACTATAAAGCTTTAAAACTCCGATATTCATTTAGAATCACCCGGTATTTAAAAGTTTATAAAATACTGGTCAAATGACTAATTATGTACTTCTTATTAGTTCTCATTTTAAATTTATTTTAATTTCGTAAAATTGGATATCGATAAACCCTTTCACACACACACACAATTTTTCATTTTTCACAAAAACTTGTTGAGAATTTGGGGTGTGGCTTAGAATCGATGGCGGCTCAGATTCAAATAGATAAGGTAGTAAACAATTGTTTATGATAGTTAAGAAATGTAATTTTTCACGCATAGAAATTTTTTTTGGTAAATAATGTACCTGCGTTTACCAATTTCGGTAAAATAATATTACTTTTCCCCCCTTTAACATTTTTCATTTGCGCAGTGATATATTAAGGTACGGTGAATCATTTTAAGAGATTTTCTTTTATATGTGCGATCTATCAATGTGTTGATGATTGTATTGAATTACTAGTCAGAGATTTTGGGATAAGAGAATAAGGTTTAGATCACATCACACAACCGTAAAATTCTTAAATCTTGGTTGTCATTCAGTTCCTATGCTCTTGTCTCATCGTTGTATTTCTATCATGTTGAATTTTAATTTTGTTTGTGTAAGTACATTAGGGTAGATCCCAGTTATATGGAGAAACAAATAATATTAAAAAAAAAATATTAAGTCAATTCCTACTCTGAATGGATGAATAGAAAGTATTTTATTAACGATTGAAAATTTGAATAAGGTATATATATATATATATATATATATATATATTGTTACGTAGATCCGAGGATTCGGGGATTTTATGCAAAACAATCACAAAGAAAATAAACAGTTAAACAGTTCTTTAAGAGCGATGCGAATTTATTATCAAAAATCCAATCCTCTAAATACAGGATTCAGCAGCAATATTCACAGAGTAAATATCCGAAGGTCTTCACACCTTCAACAGCAATCAAACACAATAACCAGTGTTTAAAAATACACGTAAGTAAAGATTATTCACAAGCACAGCCAAGCTAATCGCTAGTCAAAACAATCCTCACTACTCGCTGGTTTAATCCAGACTCCTCGCCGTCCCGCGAGCATCTTATTTATAGGCGCTACCGAAACTTCCAGAAATATAGCCGCTCGTGACATTAGTGGAGAGATCCACTACTTTCTAGAAGATTCCAGAGGGTTCCGAACTCGCTATGGTCGCCAATGACGCCAAAATGGTCGCCAAAGCCGCTAACTTGGCTCTACCGCCAAGATTTCGCCAAGTTCTCATTGAATCGACATTATGACGTAAGGGGCGACATTGCTTGTGAGTAGCACAACTTTAACATGAAATAAATATAACATAGAGAAATATAAATGCATTAAACACTCAAATACAACTTATTTACACTGTTTACACAAAATTCGTAACAATATATAGGGAAAGAGTGAACAAATAGAAGGAATTGAAAAAAGAGCATGATTTCTCTGTATTGTTGTAAGAATGCAAACCCGATTTGGCTAAAAAACAGGATTTCGACGCCAACTTTTGTCTTAGTTTTAACATTTACATTGTTACAACAATCGAGACGGATCTAAGATGGTGGCAGAAACCTGTAAAAAGGAAACCAACATGGCTGTATCTGTAATTCTTTGAATAATTAGTTTCAGTCAATTCAAGTTAATAAATTATAATTAAATTATCGTATTTTTACCCAAAGCAATAGTGTATAGAAAATTTCAGCTCAAACGAACGCTTTGAAATGTGAGAAAAAAACCTTTTCAAGTTTTGACACAAGTCGCCAAAAAATATGCCAACGCGGCTGTATTTATAATTATTTGAATAATTAGTTTAAATCTATTAATTTTTATTAATTGTAATTAAATTGTTGTATTGTCATCCAAAATAATCATGCATATAAAAAGTCAGCTCAATGGAGCGCTTTAAAATGTATTTTATTAACGATTGAAAATCCCACCAAGATAAATAAATAAATATATACAGAGTGTGAGCTAATAGTGTAGGAATTGAAAAATTATTATTAATCGGGATCTACATTGAGGAAAAAGTATTCAATAATATGGAGATTAGGCGAAAAATAATTAAAAAAATAATTTCAAAATTTAATCTTGCCACAAAGGTGTTGAACTTTCGAAAAAATGGAAAAAGACTTTATTTTCGTTAAATGACTTTAGATTCGAAAAAAAATTACTTTTCTGGTGTATAAATAACCTAAAGCGATGATTACTGATTAGTGAGTACTGTGAGTAGTGAATAGTACAATGTGCATTGTAATATATCATAACTCCAGCTCTCTCTCTCATCCCGCAGCTTCTTATTCCCCGCTTTTTTCCCGTCTTCTGTTTTAGCATGTCCTGTCTTACTTCGATAGTTAGATACTTTTAAAACTTAATACTAAAGAAGAAGACGTTTTTTTTGTTATTATTTAGCAGGAGTCCTCTCGTCGGAATAAGTGTTAAAAAGTACTAAAATACTTTTTTTTTCTAAATTACTTTGACTTTTTATCGTAAAATAGTTCAAATTCCTAAACTTCATTCCCCTCGTTACAGTACTCAACACAAAAATAAATTTTTTGTTTTATTTTTTCCTTCATCTACATCAGTGATTCCCAAAGTAGTCTATATAGACCCCCAGGGGCTTATGATGACCCGCAAGGGGTCCACGACAGCAAGAAAATAATTTGGGGGTCCATGAGGTGTAAATGAGGGTCTACGACAGTTGTTCTCATTAAACCAGAGATCGTGTGTGTGTGTATGTGATTTTAATTTTAAAAGAAAATTTAGTCAAATGGGGAAACCAGATTTTACCTATTTAACACATTTATTTACTAAATTTAATGAGGCTAATTTGTAGTTATGTGACAGCATAAGTTTTATTAAAACAAGGACCGCATTTCAGCTTTTCTTGCCAGAATTAAGCTAAAGGAGCAGTGGCGCACACATAGGAGGGGGGCCTGGGGTCCGGACTCCCCCCCAAGCCCTTGATTTTTTTCCGATTGGTTATAATTTTAAGTATATAATACGTAAAATTTAATTAAATATTTGTTATTAATGATTAATTTTATTAATTAATGCTAATTATTTATTCAATAATTAGTTTTACGTGTTTTGTTCCTGAAAATCGACAAAATCAAAAATAGCATGATACAAGAAAGGTGAACTTTCAACCCCAGACCCCCTCCTTTGAAAATTCCTGTGTGCGCTACTGTAAAGGAGTATAATATATCGGACGTAGCGAATTTTCTGTTTCTCAATTGGTCACAGACAATCTGCCAGGAAAATGACGTTTTAACCTACGTTCAACAATTAAATTCCCTTTATTCAGATTTTGAAACTAGGTTTGAGAATGCATTTACTTCGTAATTACCGTAGAAGGCAATGAATTCCTATGGTCACATTGAAAAAAAAAAATGTCATATTATAAAAGAACTGATCGAAACAGGAAGCAACGGAGATCTTAAAGTAAAGTTTAGAAACGGATTTCTGCAATTTTAGATTTATACCTGTTATTTATCTCGAATTATGGAGTATTCGAGAAAGTTTTTAATCGCTTTTTTTTAGTGAGAAGTAGTTTCAGCGTGGTTGTCGGCTGGACACTACTAACCGTGGAAAAATTTAGGGTTAAACCTGACAATATTGAAGACAAATTGTGACGAGGCTTTATTGTGCCTTCTAAACTAATCCTCTTGGGGAATGTTTGGGGCCAGAATGGCATTTCAATCCAACCTTCTCAAAAAGAAAACGCGATATGCAAATTAGTGAATGATTAAATATATTGGAGTTTTTGTATTCGCAAGGAAGTGTGTGTCAGCTGGAGGGCCGGAGAGTATTATAGGAGCCATATAGAAGTCGGTTAGTAGCCAGAAAGTTGTATAGAAGCTGGATCAAGTCGGATAATAATATATATAGAAAATTAATATTAAAGGAATTGAATATATACAAAATGGAGACATAAAGCTTGTTTGCTGATCGCCGTGTGATATCGGTAAGAGGTTGATTATCAAAGTTTAATTATAGAGTGGACTCTAGCTTGATAAGGAATCTGCTATAGGTAAAGATTCAGAGGTTAATTTATCACAAAGATAGTTCGTAGGATTTCAGGCGCTAATTTAACTTAGTTTTAATAATTACGTCGTATCATTCCTGATATGATTTTCCTAGTAAGACTTGTGTTGTATGATTAATATATATTGAGATAATAAAATAAAATAGACTTATTA
The DNA here is from genome assembly GCA_019973955.1 of Trichonephila inaurata madagascariensis. Classification (NCBI taxonomy): domain Eukaryota; kingdom Metazoa; phylum Arthropoda; class Arachnida; order Araneae; family Nephilidae; genus Trichonephila; species Trichonephila inaurata. The sequence goes on from BMAV01028142.1 coordinate 10,509, forward strand.
TGGAAGGTTAGAGAGGTCAATCATTTATCCCTACAAATTCTAGGTCGGTGGATGAAGAGATGATACCCCCGGGCAGGGGTATCACAAAAGTTGAAAATTTGTTACTGAAGCACCAGATTCATCACTATCATTTATAAATATTTGTTTTTTATAATCAGTTATTTTATGTTTCACTTAAATTTTAAATTAATTAACAGCATGTGTTTCTTAAATTTTAAACTCAATACTTCACTACAGTTATAAATTTAAATTTTTTTAAATTAAAATCCTGTCCAGCTGTCATAAAACACATTTAATTAATTTTAAAAAATTCAAAAATTGGGGTAAGGGGGGTCCCCCCCAAACCGTAAACCATCCCAAAGGGGTTTTGAGAAAAAAGTTTGGGAACCTCATCTAAAAAAGAGAACTTTTTTTCCCCTTATAGGTAGTATAAAACTATGAAAAAATTTCATTTCCTTCGAAATTACGTTTTTAAAATATTTTTTTTGTATAAATATAATCCCAAAGAAGGTAAATGTAAACAACAATCGGGAAAACCATGGAAAAAGGGTTTTTTTCAGCATTAAGACAACCCCAAAGTCATGATTTTTAAAAAAGACAAAATTGTTTTATGATTTTTTTTTTGGTTAAATAGCAAAAAAAACCAAGTTTTTTTTTTTCTTTCACTGAACAAAAACCGGTTTTTTAAAAGGGAGATGCATAACTATACAAAAGTTTCAGACATTAAAAAGCGTTTCTCAAAGTATTTTTGAAAAGCTCAAACGGGGGGGGCATTTGCTCAAAAGTTTTTAAAAATAATTTTCTGAAATTTTTGTTATGTTTTCTGTAAACAGTAAAATATTTTGACCTTCAGTTTTCATTCTTTTTATTTCAAAATTTATAATATTTTATGTGAATATAATCGCTGTTTTTAAACAATTTCAATTCACTATGATAAAATGCTCTAGTTTTTTAAAATGAAAAACCTTATTACGAAAGTCATTTCAAAACACGAATAACAAAGTAACACATCAAAATTGAAAAACTGAGAATTTGTGCATTAAATGTTTGTACAGAGCGGGCCCGTTTATGTAATTTTTTGTACATTTCCACCAGTTTTTTCCTATTTTAATCATAATAAACTTCTTTTCTCTTTTCAATTTTAGGATTTTTTTTTCTTTAAAATATACTAATTAAACCTGAAAATCACAGAAAAATTCCCGTATCTCCATTTTTTCAAAAAAATGTCGCAAGTGTCAATTTTTTAACAAGGGAATAATAAAAATTTCCAAAGTGAAAAAAAAAAAAACATTCATCATCGCACCTTATAGTCTCGCATCATTTCTACTATATTCAGAATATCGACTCATTATCGATTGATGTCACAACACTAAAGCAGCGCGGGGTTATAAGTGACGAGCATCGGATTTTGGTGGTGAATATTAACGTCCGCAT
>BMAV01028143.1:0-13509 GCA_019973955.1 Trichonephila inaurata madagascariensis
GAAACTTTTTTTGAACACTTTTAAACACAAGAAAAAGCAATCTGTTTGTAAAAGCGTCACTGGACGACAATTTAACCACAGACACGTGTGATGAAGTGTTGAATAAAATTACCACTGCAGTTGCAGTAGAAAGAAAAGGTACTTAGTTTCTGTACATTTCTCGTAATTTTAAAGCGTCTAAGGAACAAAATCTGAAAATATCGGCCTTTTATCACATTAAAGCAGGAAATGGCTCTAAGATCTCAGAGCTCATCTTCGTTAAATTTAAAGAAATAAAAATCATAAATCAATTTATATCCATATACTTTAAATTCAAAAATACATTGAGACTAGTTGACCTGGTCCCGCTTTGCTGTGGCTTTTTTGATTTAATATTATTCTAAGTTATTCAATGCAGTTGATTTCCTCTTCACTTACAATTTCAGACTTTTGAAATTACGCATAAAACAACATTGCATTTTTAATTTTGCATTTTATTCATCTCTTATTTGAATACAGTATCATATATACAAGTTATTTGCAAAGTCCTTAAGTAATAATGTATGAAGATTTAATTTTATAAAGGAGGTAAATAACGTTGATTCTTACGAATTTTCCAATCGTCCGGCATTATCCTCAAATTTAAAGAGTAGTGGTGAGTGAATATTAACGTCGCACTGTTAAACTACCCCGGGGGGTTTTTGGCGACGGACCACGAAATTTGAACCATGGTCAATGACGGGACGACCCCCGAGCTGGCACCGCCCTTTCCCCCCTAACTCCACACCACCCAACGGGAGGACGTTTCAGCCCCGACAGAAAACGTGCATCCCCGCCCTACACGGCGGGTCTTTGGGGGGCCGGGCTCGAACTCATGACATCCCCGCCATGGCCCGGATACCTTAACCACTGGGTTTACCGCAGCCCTCCCTCAAATTTAAAAAAGGATTCCAAAAATACAATTTAAGATTCTCGTTCCTCAACCGGAAACAAGCCAGGACTGACTCTTTGTGTTCTAGTGCATGCAAGCTCAGCCGCTAGAGGGAATGAAAATATCCGGACGCAGGACTCGAACGCGCATCCCTTCCATCTTTTTCCGGCAACATCCGGCAAAGTTATGGGAGATCCTGAAATTCGATTTCAGGTTTTCGTTCACCACCCTGAAATACATGAGAAACGCACTTTTCACGCACCAAGACTTTTTAAAATAAACCCTTTTCCCTGGTCTGTGTAAAAAAACGCTCGTCCCGGGAAATTTTAAGACAAAGGGGGAAACCCGGATGGGATATCAAACCCCGATTGGCCGCCCATGCCGGGAAACCCAAATTTTTGCCTTCAAGACTTTTAAGGGGAAACCCCTGCTACAGTGTGTTTTAAAAAAGGGCGTCCGACATTATGTGGCAAAGTTGGGGGGTACCTTTTAGGGACCCAAAACCCGAATTCAAATTCCACGCTGTGAATTTATTGCACTTAAACTTAACAAAATCCACTTCCGTCTGAACGCGTGCATTGTGACACTTTGTGAATTTTCCCTTTTCCCAGATTATTCACACTTAAGGCAATAAAAAAATATTGACATCATTAATTGGGATAAAATTTATCCTGTATTATAAACTGGATGAAATGACATACAATATGCAAAATTTATTAAGATCGATTGAATAATTTCGGTGTCCACATCTTGGACAAACACCGTGACACGAGATTTTTATACATAAAAATAGATAGCACTCATTTAGAGAGTAGTAAGAAATGTCGGATTTTTAAGTGAATGTATAAAAGTACTTTTTTTTTCAAAAACATTTTGATTAAAATATGTTCCATTTGCTTGACCTCTACCGAAGGATTTTAATTCATAGATGCCTGTTTAAATGAAATTCTTATCTTTAAAGTCACTAAACTTTGGTTAGGAATATTTCAGACTCTGTCATAATTTTCATTCCACATAAACTATTCTAAGTCTTTTAAAATTTAAAGAAAGTCAAATTTACGAAAAAATGGGTTGAATTTCGCTGGGTACTGCAACACTTCAAAATTTTCCCAATTTTATCTTTTTATCAATATATTGGTATAAAATAGATACAGTTGGGTTCCTTTTATACCAATGCTTTCAGGTTATCCTTTTTAACAGATACTTTTGATCTTCCATGCGGCTCATTTGGAAGAGAAAAATCACAAGACCGAAAGCTTTCAAACCAAAGCTGCATTTCTTAATCTTCATCAGAATTGTACTCAAATGCCTGGTTCATATTGCGCGCTACTTTTGCTGCATTATTACCAAGTTTATACTTATATAAAAATTATATAAATATAACGGTAGAATTCCTATCTTTACAAAATTTAAGACAAAAAAAATGGAACTCTTTTGAGAAAATCTGTGTTAAAATAGGACTATAAACGGGGTATCAAGCTAGAAAAGCATACCGAAATCAGGAAAACGTTCAAATTTAAAGAAAATACGACATTTCTTGTGCATCAATCTAATATATACCAAGTAATCCAAAAGTTCGTTAACATTAGAAAATTCAATAATTTACGGAATAATGAGGTAGATAGAGAAAACCTGACGCACATGTTTGAAATAAGATGGGGTTTTATTGAAATCAAAAAAGTTTACAATGGGCCAAGGAATGGACAGCAAAACGTCAGTGACGCCACATGAAGATCATGTATAAAATGAGCTGTAGAGAGTCAGAGAGGATTCAGATGCAGCAGCAAATTTGTCATTTTGACTTTACCAGAAAAGGTATTGTTAGTAAATATGTACTGTCAGATTGCGGAATCTGTTATTCCAGCTTTACGATCGCACTGCCTTAAGAAAGGTGTGAATGATCTATTGTGCACATCGACTGGTGAGGATCACGTGTTGAGATGCCACATCCGTCATGATTGGCTTTCCAGGTTCCTAGATATCAATCTATGTGATTATTGGTTGTGAAGTTGTGACCTGGGGTCACAAGTCTACCACGATGGGGATGGTAAAAGACAACATCCGAAAGAAATCTCATCAGCGATACAGTGCTGTTGTCAGCCTTTTCCCCCCGACTACAGGCCGCGGAGCCCGTTTGGGATAGGTATCGATCGTGGTTTCCTTATCACGGTTTAGCCCCGTACCCAAAAACCCGCCGTGGGGGGGCAGCGATGCCGTTAAATCTGTCGAGAGCGAAACGTCCTCCCGTTGGTGTGGTGTGGTAGTTGGGAGAGGGGGTGCCAGCTCGGTGTCGTCCTCCCTTTACCATGGTTCAAAATTGGGGTTCCCCGTTTGCCAAAAACCCTCGGGAGCTGAAAGTGGGGGTTATTCAACAATCAACCCCACTACAGGTGTTGTCGATGAACAACGGTCGTCATGTTGAGCATTCATTACAAAAGAACATTGTTTATTGCTAAAAATCAAATGCTATGGTAGTTATTGCTTTTTATATAAAACGCCATCTGTAAGCCACTTTTTACAAGCATGTGTGTCAATTTTCACTTCTCTACCTGCATTATTCCATGACTTATTGAAATTGCCAATGTTATAACGGACTGGTGTATTAACTTTTCATAAATTTTGAACATTTCAGATATATTTATTCTTCTATCTTAAAATCCTTCTTTTTAACGAAAGAGCCTATTACTATTCACTTCCCGAAGAGACTCTTGTTCAAATCACCTCCAATTTGAGTTATGGGCCAAACACTGCACAGTTCTTATTGACGATATTTTAAAAGATTAAATTATCAACACGTTGCCGAGAAACATCTACTAAAAGCAGAATAAAGTAGAGCTTTGGAGAGCGTTAATGTTTACTTACGCGAAGATACCGTTAACGTAATGAATCAATATTAGTGATAACGTTTCCTCAGACCGACACAGTTAGAAACGAGAGGTTAATATCCTGAAGATATTGATTCGAAAAGATAATTGTTTGTAAAAGTCGATAATTAATTACCCCATTGATTTGACGAGGTGTGAATTATACGAGTTGAATTGTTGAAGTGCATAAATTGAATAATCTCTGAAAACCACAACGTTAATTTTTAAAAAAAAGTGATGTTTTAAAAAAAGTAACGCATTAAAAAACCCCAAAATTTTTTTTATCGAAAAATTTTTTTTTTAACATTGTTTTGGGGAAAAAAGATTTTAAATTTGGTTTTAGTTTTCATTTTGGGATTTTAAAAAAAAGGAAAAAGTTTTGAGAAAGAAAACTTTAAAATTATTTTTTAGAATTTAAAAAATTTAAAAAAAATTTTTTTTCAATTACCAGTATAAGGAAAATTTTAAAAAAAATTTTTTACCAATAAATTTTATTTTTTAAATTATTTAACCAAAATTAAAAAAATTTTTTTAAAAATAAAAAAATTTTTTTTTTCATAAATTTTATTTTTGATGAAAATTTTCTAAAAAAAATTTTTTTTTTTTTTCATAAAAAAAATTTCTTTGGGTTTCCCAAATATTAAAAAAGTGAAAAAAGGCCCTAGCGTTGAAAAATTATTTTTTATTTAAAATTTAATTAAAAAAAAATTCTTAAAAAGGGGAAATTGAAAAATAAAAAAATGTTTCCCCTTTTTATTCGAAATTCAAACTTTTTTTAATTTTAATTAAAAATAAAAAAAATTTTTAAATTTTTAAAATAAGCAAAGGGGAAAAATTTTTAAAAAAAATAACGGGGTTTGCCTTAAGGTATGAAAAATTCAAAAGGAACCTTTGTTTTTACAGGTTTTGGTATAAAAGGAAAATATTTTTTGATATTTTTTAAAAGGGCTTTTTAAATTAAAAAAGGTTTTTTAAAATTAGTTTTAAAATAGTATTTTAAAAAATTTTTTTGTTTTAATGTTTAAAGAAATTTGTAAAATTTTTGCCCAAAAAAATTTTACCTTTTTTTGAAAAAGTACCTTTTTTTTAAAAATTTATTTTCCTTTTAGGTCGGATCTTAAAACAATTTGAAATAAACTTTAAATGGGACCAAAAATTTTACAGACAACAGGAAAGAAATTTAAAAGGAAACCCGAAAAAAATTTATTTAAATTGGGTTTGGTTTTCTGAAAATAATTTTTTTTGAAGGTTTGGGAAAAACCTTTAACCCGTCCCAGGGCTCAAATTTTAAAAAAACAAAAAATTTAATAAAAATAACCCCAATTTTTAAAAAAAAAGGGGAAATTTTGAAAAGGGTTTAAATTTCCCAAAGTTTAAGTTTTTCCCCAAAAAATTAACTGTATTTAAAAAATTAATTTTTTTCATTAAAAACCCTTAAAAAATTTTGACTTTAGGATTTAATCTTTTTTTAATAAAAAAGAAAAAAATTTCTTTAAAAAACTTTTTAAAAAAAAAGGTTTTTTGAACTTCATTTTTAAAAAATTTTAAAAGTTTAAAATTTAAAGGACAAAAATTTATTAAAACTACTTTTTGTTTCATAATTTTTAACCCCCTTAAACTTCCCGGGGAAAAAAATTTTCCGGATTTTCCAACCCTAAGGGGCCCTTTTTTCTTGAAAGGAAAACATATCCCCTGTATTCGGGGGGGAAAAAAAAGACAAAACAAAAGTAAATTTTCCCCAGAAAAAAGTAAACCCTTTCCCAAAACATTCCCCAAAGGTCCTTTTATTGCATTCCAAAGCTTTTGAAAGTTTACTGATAGCAGCGCAAAAAAAGGGGGCGTATTTCGGAAGACGTATGTATAAGTCGGGGGCAATAAACGCACCACTTGAACGAGGTGGGTATAAAGGCCAGTGGCAGCTAAGAAGTTAAAGAAATATCAAAACGTTGTAGGACATTTAAGCTAAGCAAATACAGATGCACAGATAGATCTTGTCTATTATTGCAACGTCATTTGTTGATGACAGATGCCTCATGTCGATTTGATAACCTTTCTATTGCGAGTTTGATAAAAACTAATAAACTTCAAAGAGCCGTTTTAAAATCATGATCCACAAATCATCCTACTACTAATCTGCCAAATATGTTGCTGGGCTATAAATGGCATCTGACAATAGTGTAGAATAATTAGGTAGAATAGTGAATAATTAAATCGAATAGTGAAACCGTAACCAATGATCTACGGACCAAATTGCTACAGAGGTGATATCTGCTAAAATCTGCGATGGCTTATAGTCCTCAAGTGGTATGCATGTGATAATTTAGATGCCAGACATCCAGACATCAGATTAGACGTCTACGTCACTTGATCGTGTCTGTCATCAGTCTGGAGACAGTTAAGGGGTTAGGACACTGCTTTTTAAAGTTTCAATATTCGGGACCCAATATTCAATCATCATTTTCATCGTCCCCCTTATACAATAAAAATGTATGGAATTCAATAATACTATACTTTGATGCTAAAACTACATGATATGACTTTAACATGATAAGTACAACCGGCGTTTATAAACATCTCATTCAGCCAAAGCGTTAATTTAACTGGACGTCTATATACCTCTTTTCCAAAATTTCCCTTTTTGCACTGCTATCCATAAAAAAATTTTTCCGAAGGCTTTTTGGGAAAGCAATAATGGGGCTTTTAAAAAAGCTTTTTGGGAAATATTTTTCTTATTTCAGATTATTTGCTTCTTTATTCCTCCCCCGCCCCCACCCCCAATACATCCCATACGCGCGCATACATGGGAAATGGGTGATGAATCGAGTAACTTTTAATCGGCAGTTAATGGGTTAATTATAAACCGCATAAATTATCAATATAAGAGTTAGTTTTTGTGTATAAATTTACATATGACTATATCATGGGGTCAATGGTGATTCTTAAAGTTGTTATTAACTTATTACTGTTAAATTAATTTTAAAATACATTATGTAGCACTGATAAATTTATAAGTGTAATATATCAATGTAAATGTGTATTTTGTTTTTTATTATTTCAGAATGTATTTTGTTTGTTTGCTTTCTGTAAATTAAGGATTTTTTAAAAAAATTCTTTTGTTTTCAACTTTTCGAGATATGCTCTCGCTTCTCTCTTAGAGTTGTCATGTCCTCCCCAAGGGGGGAGGCGTGCCCCACAGTTTTAGAAACTCTGGGTTAGGTCATGACAGTGGAGTTGGAATAGTTTGGGCATCAATCCTATGATACCCCATGAAGTTTTTGTGTTCGAGCTTGAAGTGTAAATGGGCTTTGAATTGGTGGCATATTCTTTTAAGAGGAGACACACCTTACTCTCGGAGAGATGGTTTGTTAGTTCGAGTACCGAATTCTTCACATAACCGTGATTTTAAATTAAGAGAGCCTTTTGTACCTTGTTTTCAGGAGACGTTTCACGGAGATGTGGTGTAGAAGTTAGGAGAGGGGGAGCCAGCTAAGGTGTCGTCCTTGTCACTTGACCATGGATCATGATTACGAGGTCTGTCACCAAAAGCCCACGAAAGGCTGAATAGTGTGACATTAATATTCACTCACTTATTCACCAAGTAGACGTTTAATATTCAATTTTATTGAAGACATTTTTTCATATTTTTTAGCATTTTTTTGGATAAGTATTCTGCTTAAGTAAATGAAAAATTTTACTTTTCAGCATTTAAGAGAGAGAGAATTGACAATTTAGATCAATATTCTTAAACTAAGGGTCGTGACCCGAAATAAGATCGCGTGACTTGCACCTGAGCTCACCAGAAATTTTAGAATTTTGGATATACGTAGTGTGAAAATTAAATATTCGGACTACTATTAAAAACAAATAATAATAATAAAAAAAATCGAGTCAATTTCTACTTAGATCAACAAAGTAAAATTTTATTTTAGATACTTTTTATATTAGATGGATTCAATTAATATAAATATGTATATACATATGACGGAATCACACAACATTAAGTGGTGATTAATTTTTATTAATTATCATTAAAGTATCGTATTCTCATCCCAAACAATCGTGCATATAAAATTTCAGTCTAACAGAATGTTTTAAAAAGTTAGAAAAAAATCTTTTCAAGTTTTGATTCACACACACAAGTCGCCAAAATGGTCGCTAAGTCACCAAAAATGATGCCAACGTATCTGTATTTGTAATTCTTTAAATAATTAGTTTTAATTGATTAATTTTTATTAATACATTTAAATTACTGTATTTTACTGTATTATCATCCAAAATAATCATGTATATAATATTTCAGCTCAAATGAGCGTTTTAAAATGTATTTTATTAACGATTGAAAATTCCACCAAGATAAATAAATAAATATACAGAGAGTGTGAGCTAATAGTAGGAATTGAATAAGCTTTATTTAGAGCAATGTACAGTTACCTTTTAATCCTCCTTAACATACTCCTGTTTCTTTTTTTCTACCGTTCAAAGCAGTGCTGCGGTTCATTAGGTGTCATTATCTTCAGTAAATCTGTGTGCCTTTTTTGCCTTCACCTCTGCTACAGACTGAAAATTCGTTCCCATCAATGCATTTTTCACTTAAAAAACGAGTAGAATAATATGGTATGAGTGTCGGGGAGTATGGTGTATCCTAGAGCACAGTAATGCATAAGTTTACCAAGGTCCTTTTACAAAGAGTGTGATGTGCATCGGGGCGTTGTCTTGGTGCAAAATCCACGTGCTGTTGCTCTGCAGATCTGGCATATTCTTCCTCACTCATTCTTTGATTTTTCTCAGGACAGCTTTATCGTTTGTCTCCCTGAGGTACCCATTTAATCTTGATCATGCCATTATTATCCACGAAAATCAATTCTTGAAGTCACAGATCTACCAGAACGTTTATCATCTTCAGCAATCTCCCGATCTTCTTAACATCGTTTGTGCCATTCAAAAATTTGACTATGTGACTTACAATTATCTCCAAACACCTCTTTTCACAATTTAAAACATTCAGTTGAAGCTTTTTTTAAAAAAAAAAAAAACAAATCACAAAGATTTTCAAATTTCTGCACTAATCAAATTTTAAATTTATAATCATCGCCGCACTACGACCGAACAACCTCTTACTGAAACGAGGCTGAAAAACAAACGGAACTATATAGAGGGATAGAATACGGAGCCATCAGAACCGGAAGGATCAAGGTCAAATATATTTTATTCCCATTTCTTCACACCAAGACTAATGGCTAGCGCATGCGCAGTCCGGGAATTTAATAGTCACATCTTATATCTTATCCTCCTACACACATCCAAGATTTAATAACGTAATTAAAAAAAAAAGAAACAAATCCTTCCCATTGATACTTAAATCTTACTTCGTTAATAAAAGGTGGCTCTCTCTCTCTCGGAAGTGATCTCAAAATACTACATTTAATAAACAGACTATATAATTTATGTATAATTTACCACATAATTGCATTATACGTCCCTTTTATTTTAGTTCTTAATTAAAATTTTTATATCATTATATTTAAAGTAAAAACTTTTTAACGATGTTTATCAATGTACAGCACAATAATATACTTCATGTATAACACATATAGAAACACCCAAGCGTAAAATATTTATACATAAAAATTAATCCGTTAAACAACTTTCTTTGCTAGATAATTGCAGTTAATTATTATGATCTTTATCAGGAATTTGTTAAGAAATATGTGCAATGAAGTGTTTCAAACTTGATTTATCGAATAATACTACTGAAAGTAAGCCTAACATTGATCATTAGAAGCAATGATAAATTTTTTCAAGTTTTTTTTTCGATTCATTGAATCAATGAACATGTTTTTATGCTCGAACACTCTCATTTATTTTTTGTCTTTGATAAATCATAAAGCTTCATAACAAATTATTTAAAAAAAATGAGCAAAAAATTTTAGTCATGCACAAAAAAATCACACATAAGTGATTATCCGAGTTTTTCCTCTTCCATATGCTAGACAAACAAACCGTGAAATTACGATTACAAAATCCAATATGAATATCGATTAAAACGATAAACGTTGATGAAATTTCAATTTTTATTTTTTCTGAAAAAGTGTATATATGATTAGCAAATATCTACATTATAAGATCTTACGAACTCCAATGGTAAAGAATATTAATTCAAAAAAGAGGGCCACTGAAAAAAAGAAATATTCACGTTTTCTACACGGAAAAATGACGTCAAAGTATGAGAAAAAATACATTAATCATTCTAGCGCTTTAGGTGGAAGATGGCGCATTAAAGAATAAAAACTTTGACACTTGGTGTCGTCTTAAAGATTTTTTCACCCTGCAGCTTTATTATGAGAATGGTATTTTTTTACTCAGAGCTTGGATCGGATAAATGAAAATGAGTGCGAACAATTTTTTTCCCTTGATATTTTGATGTTAATATATTGGAAAGTTCATCATGCATGTTTATGTCGTTTAATGCAGTTTTTCAAGTCTTTTGATGATTTTCTAAAGTCTCTTTCAGTATTCCCTAAACTCCATTAAAATGAAAACTCAAAAATATTTTTTTTATATGCCAGAAAATACTTGAGAATTGTTTTCTGTAGATCTTAAATAAAGTCATTGTAGTAGAAAATAATAATCATGAGTACTTATTATTTTAAATTTTTCTTTTACCTTTTGAAGCGCTTTTAACTCAAAAGTAAGTAAAACGTAAACATTATCATGTTTTTTGCTGTATAAAAACACTCATCCATCTTGGAATCAATCGAAGAGAATGCATCGATAAGGATAAAAGGGCATGATAACTAAACCGAAAGTTCTTATTCATAAAAACTGCAAATAATTTTTAAGCGATAATGAATCTAAACAAATTTGTTTTTAATGATATGTGAATAAAATTATTACATGCAAAATTTGTTTCGCATATACTGGTTTTTCTCAATTTTCTGCTTGAAAAAGTTCAGAATTGAAATTTAAATGAATTGAGAATATCGAAAGTGCTAATTTAGCTTGTTATTTTTTAAACTAACCGTTTAAGATACAAACAAAATTGAGTTTTTCATAATTTATAAATTAGAGATAATTTTGAAAACGGTGCCCCCTCAATGACAACATGAAGTTGTCTCTACAATAAAATACATATAATATATATATATACATAAATATATTCAATATTTATAATAACATTGGCGCTGATTTTAATGTTTTTTATTCTGAGACACATTCATGTGGATAACATTGAGCTAACATGCCACTCTACCCTTAGTTAATGGGCTCTGACATATTTGATGTAAGATTAATTTTAGAAGTACTAGGAATTAACTGAAATTAATTCCCTTGCCGAGCTGTTTCTTCTTTTATTTTCGAAATACGTTAGGTTCTGTAAAACATTTTTATATCATAATAGTTTCACTTTTGCATGCCAATTGATTCATCAACAATATATTGTTCTGATAAAAACTGGGCGAATAAAAACAATTCTTAAAATAGCCAATTTGTCCAAATTTGTAAATACCGGTATGCGTGTGTTAAAAATTTATTGATATTGCTGAAATTAGAGATGATAAAGTCATAGAAACACACTTAGTTAAATAAATATTAAAGGATTCTTTCTTAATAATCTTAAACTACATAAAAACCTGTTTAATTTATCAAACTTTTCTTCCTTTCAGGAAACAAATTAATTACAAACGTAAGCAAAGACAGAACAACATTATTTTAATCTATATTCTTAAACACATAGTTCGATTCTTTTTATTACTTTTTTATTGAGTCGTCCATCCAGTGCAGTGGTATAAGACGCTGATAGCTGGGCCTGAGTTCGAATACAGGAAAAAGCATTGATGCTTGTAAATGTATAGTGCCTTTGTAGCAGGGGGAGGTACTCTAAATAGCCGTCGAGGAGCATATCCTATCGTGAGGTTGGAGGCAGAAGAAAAGAGATGGGAGGTCCCTGGTCACCTGATAGTGCTCAATGCTACGACTAACGACAGGCGTACATGTAGCCCTTTGCTGCGATGAATTTCGTGAGCATCCACCTGACATCGTCAGATAAGTGGCATTAGTAACAATAACACTTTTTATTTATTTTTTTATTGATACGTTTCTAATATACATTTTCTACTCTTTGGAGTTGAATATATTCGAGATATTTAATTTGTCGAATCTATTGACTAAGTAACTCCATTTCGTCACAAATGAACCTTTTCGAAACTTCGCAGTTTTTGGTAGATTTTGCATTATCTCTTAATTCATAAATACTCGTATGTTGTTTAATAAACATGTTAATTCATAAACACGTTGCAAAAACCTCCCGGGAGATACTTCCCCTTGCGTCGCTATATAAAAAAACAACAATTTTGTACTGCACCCGTGTCATTGCAAAGTCTAGAGAAGACTCTTGATTCTATGGGTCTCATTTTTATATAATTTTCCACTGTCCCAACTGTCGTTAGCACATTATTCAGTACATGACTCGTGCCTTTATAAGTCAGGATTTCTTTATGGATCATGCAATGTGTCCAGATACGTATTGAAGAGTTTTGTTCCACAAGTGCTTGTATACTTCGGAATCTACCAGATATTGTACGGGCAACATTGGTGCATATTTCGAAAAAAAAATTTCTACTCTATGTGTGTCTCGTTTATAAAACAATTTAAAATATCAAACAATGCCAGTGCTGTTGCTTTGAGTTTTATTGATTTACAAAAAAGTAGTTCTACTGCGGATGTATCACTTCAAAATCGAACATACGCATTGAAATGAGCATCTTTATTGCTATCTGTTGAATTGTCAAGCTGAATTGAAAATATTTTGTGACGCATATTCCCTAAAATGCTGCTGCTGTAAATCTCCAGTTTTATCATTGATTTGTCTGGCAAAAGTATCATTTTATAGAGGTGTGAACTGTAACTGTTAAGCAAAATTATCTCTCTAATCCAAACGTAATTTCTACGACCTCAATTTCAATTGGCAAAATAAGCGTTTCTTCAATGTTTGACTATTATATATAAGACTATTATGTGACTTTTTTTAAACTTTAGGTATTCATAAATATTTACATTTTCCAAGACTTCTCATGGTCTGTTAACGTATTGTTACGAATTTTGTGTAAATAGTGTAAATAATTTGTATATATTTGAGTGTTTAATATATTTACATTACTCTATGTTATATTTATTTTATGTTAAAATTGTGCTACTCACAAATAATGCCGCCCCTTAAGTTATAATGGTGATTCAATGAGAACTTGGCGAAATTTTGGCAGTAGAGCCAAGTTGGCATCATTTTAGGCGACTAAGACGGCCGCCAATTTTGCGAATTTGGCGACCATGTTGGCGAGTTTGGGACCGTCTGGTTTCTTCTAGAAAGTTGTGGATCTCGCCACTAAGTTTACGCTTAATGACGCATGCGGATTTTTCTGGAAGTTTCCGTCGGGTTTATAATAGTGCCAGCCGCAACCAGTCAGTCTGGATTAAACCACAGCGAGTAGTGAGGATTGTTTTGACTAGCGATTAGCTCGGCTGTGCTTGTGAATAATCTTTTACATACGTGTATTTTTAAATCCTTGCAATTGTGTTTGAGGGCTTTTAAAGGCGAAATGCCTTTAAATTGCCTCGAAATGCCGTTTAAGTTTGTTGGGTTTTAAATACTGTCTGCTACCGATATTTATGAGCAAATAACACACACAGGATCTTTTCTTTTTCATTTACTCCAATAAATGAAAACCCAAAATGTATGTGTTT
>BMAV01028144.1:0-29335 GCA_019973955.1 Trichonephila inaurata madagascariensis
TGCGACATAGCCATCCTGTGATGACTATGTCGTTCCGGTTCCGCGTAAGCTAGAGGTGTGGGATTATCAAAATGATGAGACATAGTAGTTCTTAATACAACTTTTATTAAGAATAACTTATATTACTTAATTCTAATTTGACAACTTTATTTAAAGTGAGAGTTAACACCCAATTAAACCTTGTATTTAAGTCAGATCACGCAACTAGATCCTTTAATCTTAATTATGATAAATAATCCGATTCAACTAACTACCTATATCAAATATTACCTTTTGCAGATCTACTTCCTTCACCTAAAGAGAGATATCTATAAATTCACTTTATATACGACGATTCCAACTTCTTTATATAGGACTTCTATTCCTTCCAAAACTATCGGACTGCTAACTCTTGATCTGCAAGATTCCACACTAAGCTATCTCTAAACTTGCCGCGCTATTGATCAGAATGATTCCACACTAAACTATCTCTAAGCTTGCCGCGCTATATCTTATCATCAAAGCTTCTATCCTTTTAAAGTATATCTCATTTACATATTTGATCCGTTTCTCTTCTTGGTATTGGGTTGGAAAGGTTTTGCCATTAATCGTGGCCGTCAAAGAACATAGGAGTTATGTTAGCAGAAGGACGCGAGAGACGTCACATGAGAAGTGGTTCTGACGATGAATGAAACACAACGTATTTTTAATACTTTTCATGAGATGGAAGTGTCTGCTCATGATAATTTTCTATTATTGATTAGTTATTTTAAATTAGAAAAATTCATTAAAAATGCAAAGCATATTCTTTGTTTTTTTTTGCTTTGTATATTAAGTTAGTAACATCAGGGGGTTGCAGCATTTTGTTTTCATCACGCTTTTATTAGCTTCACCTGTACGTAACGGAATCTTTGAACTCAATTTTTACCCACTTTAAAAGATCAGATTAATTCAAAATTTTGCACACTTGTCAAGGACTGATGACAATACACTAATTTAATAATTTTATTCCATTGTCCTGAGCAGGATCGTCAGGATTACCGATTTCCCATTTTCAGATTTGGTGACTAATTCCAGATTCCATATCCAAATTTGGCAACGAATTCCAGATTTGGCGACTATAAGATTAAGTTACAACCCTAAAGCGAAAACGCTCACCGTTAATACAAATACAACAAACAAAAAACGACAATTTAAAAAAATAAAAAACCTTGCTTTTATTGTAGATCGAATTAAAAAAATTAAAAATAAATAAAAGTTTTAAAAAACTGAAAAAACACGCTTTTATAGTGAATTGAACTAAAAAGTAAAATTATTCTTAATATAAGAATAAAATGACAAACGAGAAAATTAATGCATTGTGGTAAAAGAGTTTGCGTGGGGTGTGCTTTGTACTACATTTTTACACTAACTCAGCATTTTTCGGAATATAACTAGTAAGAAATTATAACAATTAATAACCCCACGCTTTTACCCCGAAGACATTAATTTCCTGGTTAATCATTTTATTCTCATATTAAGAATCTCATATTTTTTAACTTTTTAGTTCTATTTTCTATAAAAGCGTGTTTTTTAGTTCTTTTTAAGCAATAATTTATTATTTAATTTCTTCAGACACAATATTTTTGAAACTTTTATTAAAAAATTCGGATTAAGTAAAAAAAAAGTTTTATTTCATATTAAGTTACAAAAAGTAATAACACATTTAGTATTTGAACGTTTCTGTATCCTAAGGTCTCACCTGAGAATTAAAGAAGAAAAGAAACCGTCTGAGTTCATGAATTAAAGAATTTAAAAGTATCAGACGTCTACTACCCTGATTAAGTTGATAAACATCGTCATCTAAAAATATTTCTTGGTCTGGTAACCATGTAATCGACCTTTAAAATTAGTTCCAGTGAGTTTATTAGCTTCTTTAAAACATTATTCTTCTGACACATCATTAAACATTCAATAATGTATTCTTTGCAATTTTTTTTTCTTCTTTCGTTGTATAAATGTTTTCAACCTTGACACAATGAAATTTCTTGCATAAATATTGAACATTTTGAACTTCATATATGGAACTTTTAAAAAACATTTTTTTTAAAAATCTTGTTAAAAGGTATAATTGTAAACTTGTAATGAAGCATATGTTTGGTAGTTCAGGTATTATTATGTTCTTTCATGGAATTCGAAATCAGAAGAATTGTGATTGTAGTCAATTATCTATTGTTTTAACACCTCAAAAATAACAATCAAAAGCATAAATGGCTTAAAAACTCAAATAATAATTAATTCTCTAGTTATTTAGTTAATATAAATTCTCTAAAACTCGTGAATAACTACTTAAAGCCATTTTTATTCTCTCAAAATTAGAATAACATTAAAACTCTACTGTTGCCATTCGCAACTGTAAGTTTCTAAAATACATCCGAAACAAAGACGATAATTAGGTAGAGGATCAATACCTTTCTCAATCTGTGGGGCGCGCCCCCCTAGAGGGGCGTGATAACCCAACAAGGGGGGCGCGAGCATATCGAGAATTCGAAAATAAAACTTTATTTAAAAATATTATTAATTTTTTAAAAAGAAGCAAAACAAAATACATTCTGACATAATAAAAAATAAAATACGCATTTACTCTGATATAATACATTTGTAAATGTATCAGTTCTGCGCACTGTATTTGGTAATTAATTTAACAATACCAAGTTAAAAACAAGGTTAACAATTACCAGTGATCCCATGGGATTGTCATACATAAAATTATATACAAAATTTAATACGTATCTTGATAATTTGTACGGTTTGTAATTAAATTCATATTGTACATTATTATTGAATTCAATACATTGTTATTGTTTGCATGGGGGAAGGGGGACGCAAAGAAAGTTATGACTGAAAATTGGGTCGCAAGTATTGAAAGTTTGAGAAGCACTGCCTTGGCATATTACTTCCAAAAATAATTTATAAACTATACCAGGTTTCTACATCTTTTAAGCAGTTTAAAAAATTATATTTCAGAGTATATCGCATTTATTTATTTCTAAAATGTTGGGAAATTGTTGGGTTTAACACAGAAAATATTATTATTAAATCTTTTTTTTATGTTATTGCAGAATTTAATTAAATTTCTAAAAATGAATATATATCTATGATTCAAAGCCCTAGGTTTGTTAATTATACACAATATACAACAAAACTTAAGCAAATGAAGGCGTAAAAGGATTTATATAATTTATAAATGAAAAAAGAATTTCAGTATACAATGATTGAAAAAAGTAATAGCGAATAACTTAAATGCATAGAAAACTTTTTTTTAAATTAAAAAGTAGTAAAGTAATTTATTTAGAATGTTAAAAATATAATAATTTTCAAGACTTTCAGAAAAATTTGAAGAAGTTGAACTTGATTTAAATTTATTTTAATCAGAAATGCGTAGGTAAAGACATTTGCAGCTCTTTGGAACAAACTCAAACTTCTTGAGAATTACTTCTCTGTGCAAATGAATTCTTTGAAGCCTTACGGGATTCTGCGGTCTAGAAAGCTCACAAAGGAAGCCCCAAAGATAATTCAATAGTTAAAACCACTCTCTGCACAGAAACTAATACATTTTTGCAGTTTAACAAAGTTTATGAACTTGTTTAAGTTCTAAAAAATTTTCCAATATATTTCTGGATATAAGTTAACACTTTTCCTTAGTTTATTCAGAATAAATGTGCTTTTTGATAAGGCAAACAATTTTTAAAAGGAATGTGAACTCAAATTTTTAAAAAAGTACATAGTAATATTTAAAACTAATGTATTACTATACATATACTCTAACGAGGAATGTTTTAATATGAAGACAAACTCCAACAAAACCAGACAAAATATTCTAAAAACTAATCGTTGATAATATACGTATATTTTAATAAATAAATGTAATAAATGAGGATACAGTTGGACCTCTGTTTAACGAAGTCGCTAAATCCCGAAAAAAAGTTCGCTATATGGAAAATTCGTTAAATAAAAATTCACTTTTAATATACTTTAGAGGCCACATAAAACAAATTTTAAATTCATAAACACTATATATATTTTTAAAAAAAGTAATTATTCGCACTTTTTTTGAAAATCAATACCTATTTATTTATTTTATATATTTTATCTACCAAAAAGGAATCTGCAAGGAGAACAAGAAGAAAAAAAAACATTGTCCAGGAGTACACTGTACTTTCGAATTTAAAAAATAATTTTAAATTAAAATTAAGGAATTTTTTAACGACATTTTCTGATTTTAAGACTGACTACAAGTAATTTTAAACATACATTATTTAATAACCAATTATTTTAAGCATGCAATACCACATGAATTCTTAAATTTAATTACTGAAAAAAAATCAGTTAATTTTACTTGAGTTGTTTTTATTTATTAATTTTTTTGGAAAAATTACAATAATTTTATTGCTCTAGTTGAGTCCGGCACTTGGTAAAACCAGTTCAGGGCCATTGATCAACACAAAATGAGCTAAAAGAGAGAATAAATTGTAAAATTGTAAGAAACTTCTTCCCGAAATTTCTCTCTCACTCTCTTGCCTACCTGAGGGTGTGGGAAAAATGAAAGCAGAATTCGATAATCACAATTATTTATTTAGTCAAACAAACTAACCTACAACAATCTATTCAAAAAGGGAATTTTAAATGAGTAGCACGGAGAAAGCAATGATTACTTAGCAAATATGTGGAATCAACTCATTTCACTCAACGTAATCTATCGTTGATCCCTAACCCCAAATCTTCTAATTCAACTCAGTGGCAAAACACCACTCTTAATCTTCACATGCGAAAGTAATTGTTATTCAATCTCACCTGCGTAGCAAATATAGCTGCTTCCTACCTCCTTCTCTATAATTACAAAACTCTGACTTTATATAGTCTAACTAATCTGAATATTATGGTTCCTTCTTCAGAGGGATGGCTGTGAATTAAACGTGAATGCTAGCCCAAAGATTCCTCAGGAGGATTAGAGTGAAGGTCACGTAAAGATCCGTCGCAAAATGTCCTGAAATATTTATAAAAATATTGAGAAAAAAAATCGAATCACAAGAGAAAAAGTTCGTTAAATTGAAAATGCACTTCTCTGTTTGGAGGTTATTTTACGAAGAAAATTGTAAAATGTTCTTGGTTATAGGAAAAAGTTTGCAAAATAGAGATTCATTATATGGAGGTTTGACTGTAATTTAAAAGTAGGCTAATGTATTGTATATTAGCCATATTTATTCATACATGAAGGTAAATTCAAAAAATTTATCAGAAATGGTTTCGAATTAAACAAATTAAATATTTGTAATTTCAAGTGGAGTGGAGTTATAAAACCTCCACTTCTATCATTTGGATCTTAAAGAATTGAAATTATTGTCTTCTATAAAATTTAGGTGCCCTTTTGGTATGTTAATGTTAAAAAATTGTTCTGCCGTTAAGTGACTGCTGTGAATTGAATTTTGTAAATAACTACTTCGCTGGAAGATATAACAAATTTAAAATGTGCAATATTTTCTTTTCTTAGGCAATATATCCAATAACCCAATAAATACCACCTCGCGCAGAATCAATAATCAAGTATCAACCGAAATCCATTTGTTTAGTTTTCTAAAAATATTTTTTATTTAAGAAAAAAAAAACGAATGAAATAATTTATGCAGGATGCTAGAAAACAGATTTGTAAAATGAGATTCAAAAGATATTTTTATGTAACTATACAATGGTTTTCCTAAGATTAGTAGTTTCTGACTTTTAGTCATTTTACATTACATATCGATCTTTAAAAAATTATCTCTGAAGGTTATTTGGTGCATGGATTTAGAAAGATTCTTTTAAGGTTTTTTTTTTTTTTTTTTTTTTTGCCTCGATTCTTCATAAGATTTAGTCACAGTCAAGTTATACCTAATTTTTTTACTTAGATTAAGATATATAATGACTACATAAAACAAGAATATAAGAAAAATTTATAATAGAGAATATGTGTAAGACGTTAAAAAAGTCGTTATGTAGAAAGTAAGATAGTGAGACTCTCTAAATGATTGTACCATAAAGTTAACTAACTTTATGCAACATTAATAATGATTGAGGTTCTTAACATATTTATTTAGAATGTTCATTCTTTTCCCTCTAGATTGGTTTATTTATTTGATTATGTATGTATTGGTTAGACCAGGGATGGCGAACCAAAGGCACGCGTGCCATTGATGACACGTGAAACAATGTTTTGGGCACGCCACCGATCAAAACGATTCGCATTTTAGTTCAAAATAACAGAGTTCTCTGTGATATATTATGACCAAACACGAGTGTTCGGTCGTAGTGCAAGAGGCTGCTGGGAGCACACTCGTTTATTTATTGTCTTAAATTCTAACGTAAGTTATTTGTTATCTAATCTGCAACAACAGAAGTCACACTAATGTTACTTCAATTTGAATTACACGTATAACTGCAATATTTTCAACAATTCAGTGCAAAATGTATTTTTTCGTTGTAAATAAAGAATTTTGAGTTGTTAGTATTTAGTTGTATAATTTTCCCAATAATCACAAGTCAGGATTATTTGACGGCACGTCTGTACCTCATGAAACGTTTCTTCAGAAAAAAAAATGGCACATTGATCCATAAAGGTTCGCCATTCCTGGGTTAGAATATTTGCTTTATCGAAATTTTATCATCTTTACATTTTACTAAGAGGTCTGAGATCGGATGTTGATTTTGTAACCTGGTCATGGATCAAAATTACGAGGGCCATCAATAATACCAATCACCATTTTAAATTAAACTTTAACTAAGTCAAAACTTTTCAAAAAAAGGGTATCCTGAGCAACTACTGATACTAGTACAAAAGTTTGCAATATTGTGGTACATTTTGTATTATACGTAATTGAATATTTTATCCGGGTTCTTGGTAATCTAATTGTGTGATAAAGCAGCAAATTCCGGATATTGATGAGCAGCAAGTTTGGGTCACGCAGGGACGTCTTAAGGCATGGACCCAGGACCTCACTCTCCACGGGGCCCTGGTCTCGTTCTCGACTAAGTCTTAACAATATCATGATTCAGATAATTTCAATGGTCAGATATTATTCTCGTACATTTTCTACAAAAAAAAGTGAATTTCTAACTGAATGTCAACTGGCAAAAGAGGCAAGACTGTATTATTATGTTATGACTGTTGTCTATATTGGCCTAGGTCTAGTACCATAAACAATCATTCGAATTCATTAAGGTATCCGACTACGTTCAGAACCATGATTTTAAAAAAGCGCATAAATGGATAATTTTCATGATATTTAGTGTCACTTAAATTAGAAGACATGAATAAAATTGTTTTAAGGACATTATGACAAAAAAAATTATTTAAATACAATATTTTGGCAAAAAATAACTTAGAATAATCTTTTTTCAAACTGTTCTTCTTTTGTGAAAAATGCTTCTATTATAATAATATTTTGCCTATGTATAGCTCAGACCTCTGTACAGAGGCTCAACTAGAATTTTTGAAATATATAACTTAAAAGTGGGCTTATCCATATTTTACGACAACAGAGGGGAGCAATTTTAAGAAAAAAAACGCCGATAATTATTTCAATTAGTGGTAACTCTGAAAATAATGTGAATTTTTTAACAACAATATTTATTTCCTATTTTGGAATATATTATACATATCAATTATTTCCTCTTGTTTTTATTTATTAATATTCTGAAACTATACAAAAACTTAAAAAAAAATAATTAATGCTCAACTTTCTACAAACCCATCCAAAGAGATTAAAATAATATGCCGGTTTTTTTTTAAGTTCATGTTTTACTTCTTAATTCTTCCAAAATCTTTCTTTTTTATTTTAACTGGCCTGGCAATCCAGAATTGCAACAAAGCTATTTAAAAAGTTTTCCAAAAAAAAATAATTTAAGTTTCCTTTTAGGGTTCCCGTTTTAACATATCTGATTCTTATACTTTCTTCTTTTCCTTTTTATTGGCTCAAATTCAAAGTCTTCTGTTAAAACATCTCAAGAATTCAAAAGAAAAAAGAAGTCTATCACCGTTCTTTAATATTCCACAAGCAAAATAAACGCCTGAAGCCCCTTTAAGTGGTCATTGATTTTGAATAATTATTAATTATACATCTCACCGTGGGTTTCTTACATAGTTCCTTTCATGTAACACAAGCGTAAGAGCGAATCTGTAGGGCTTCTTCCCCGGATCTTATCTCATACAAAACGAAAGTCCGTTTCAGCAAAATTTCTTCAGCTGACCGCCAGCGCTTCAGAATGTAGAAGGATTCGCTCTGGATTATATCATTTCCTAATTTCACTACCCCGTTACGTATATAGGTTGTTGGGAAACATGTAAGTTTTTATCCCTTAATTACATTATATTATTAAAATGAGATTGTACATTTTATTGATACATTATATTAGATTCAATATATGATTGATATATAAAAAAATACAATTTAAAGCTTCATTTTCAGTTTTACAGTTTCGCAAAATAGGAATCAATGAAAAAAAACGGGAGAACATTTTTGGCATTCAATATATGTATAATCATATTGAGAAATTAAACTACTCATTTTTGAATTATTCGTAATATATATTGAAATTTTCAAGTATTTGAGCACTTAAAATTGTTATTTACGTTGAAAGTTATACGGAGTGATTCAATGAGAAAATATATTTTTTTAAAAATAAATTTGAAATAATTGTCGAAAGCTATAAGTTTAAAATATTTAATTATCAATTAAATTACTAAACAACTTTTATTAGCTTCTGAAAATGGGAATTTTTACTTCAATGTGATATTACAGCAAGAATATATTTATGCTTATTAATTGATGAAAATCCTTACATATCATTGTTCAGAATAATTAACTTATAAATAAAAAAAATCTCTTGTTTGTTTCTATTTTATTGAAGTTTTCTCCTGTATTTGTGAGTACCTGATTCTTTTGATACATTCAGTAGAATGTTTATTATTTCATAAAAGCAATTTGTGCGTACAAAATTTGTCAAAAATTACCTCTTTCCTGTAAAAATAATATTTTACCTTACCATTGATTTGTCTAAAATCAGTTATTATTAAAATATTATTTAGAATATTTCATTGTAATGAAAAAACAATTTAGTTATCTTATTAGTGTAATGACAACTTTAAAAAATCGCGTGAAGCCTTTTAAGATTACTAATTTGAAGTTGTGATGCATTTTCATCAAGAATTATATTGTTTTCTTTGTGAATAGATAAGGTTTAAAATTTAAAGAAGTTTTGTTAAAGTGTTACAAATTTATACTTTAAAATACATTTAGATTAAGCTTGAAAATTATTTAAAAGTATCAACAGAGACCAAATTTCAGAGTATTTGAGTAATTAACTTATCATTTTGATACAATATTAAATAGAATTGAAAAACATTTAAGGAAAAAAAATCAGGATTTACTTTTAGCTGTTAGAAAGAGTATAAGTGGATGAACTATGAAAATTTCAGTATGTAAATGTAACTATGTAACTATGTAAACTTTGTATTCAATTCATATAAATAATATCAGTTCTGTAAATGTTTTACTAATATTCTTTGCGATCATTTACTACAAAACAGTATATGACCAAAAATAACATTAATAAATAGCATATATTTATATAACATTTACACATTAGTAGTATGCATCATTAATATTTTTGTAGTGCATAATTACATAACATTAATATGCAGTCAAACATATAACATTAATTAACTAATTTTGTTAAAGACTGTTAATGTAGAAGATCTAAATAATACATATTAAGGAGGAACAAGTAAAAGGCTTCATTAAAAAAAAATACCTTTTTTTTGTATAAATTCAAATATTTATAAAAATAGTTCTGGAATTTAAAAGGGTAATGCACAAAAACTTGTTAATATCATCAATAAATTTGGAACATAGTGTTTATCATTATTGAAGCACTAAAATTCTTCGAATTATTTTGAAATTCAATTTCTATAAACTAATATATATATATATAATCTACTTTAGTAAAAAAAATCACTAATTATTAAAACTTCCAAAATAAATAAAAAAGAAACATTGTGTTGATATTTCTTAAATGCAAATTTGTAAGAATATTTCATATAAAAAGTATAACTGGATTTCAAGAAAAATATGTTTAGAATCCTGCTCACAAACTCTTGAGTTATAATATTGTGATCAAACTATACACAAACCCTTACTTGAAATTAAATTTAAATTTTCAAAAACCTATTGTGTATGATTTTACTGAAAACTTCTGTTGTCTGAAATATTTCCCGAAGATTTTAACATTATTTATGAATTTTTACATGTATAAGCCATTTGTTAATATAATATTATTATTAATAATAATAATAATAATAATATATATTACTATTACTAACTCTAAAATCCTGAAAAAAATAATTTTTCACAACAATAATTATTTAAAAATCCATAAGTGTCGTAATAATAAAAATATGTATGATATAGAAAACGATATATTGTTAAATCTCTACGGATAAATATATTTTAAATTTTTAATATTGTTTAAGCAGTTAAACATGCAAACTTCACAAGAAAGATAAAATATAAATAATATTTCCGATTCACAACTGTAATTTTTATCGAAACTTTATTAAAATAAGGCCCCATTTAAGAAATATTTATCAAATGCATTTATCATTATTTTATAAAAAAAAAAATCATAATTACTTTGTGCTCTTAGTTAAAAATCAATTAAATTAGTAAAAAAAAAAATTTTTTTTTCAATAATTCAGAAAAATTATTATTGCTAAAAACAAAATGTTACAGCAGTTAATATGAATTAGTTTAGAAATGATTATCTACTTCTAAACTAAATTGTTTGTGAAAAACTTTAAAAGCTGTCACTTTAAGACTGAACTGCTTAATTGTTTTTATAAATCTTATCGATAATGAAAGATGATTTCTATTATCAACGGGATTTTTAATTTTTCTTTATTATCACTAACTATATTCTAGTCAAACAAAGAATTTTATGAACAGTTATCATTTCTCAACTTTTCATGATTCGATTTTTCTGTGAAAAAATAAGATTTTTTGTCATTCTGTGATATCGTTCTTTGTTATCGTTGCGAATTCAATACTTTATATTAAGTTATTTAGAAAAATTTCATTTAAACTATTCCTGTTTTAAGCGGTCTTTTTTATTTTATATATTAATCTGAAAGACAAGTTCCACTATAAGTTTAAAAAAAGTTTAAATAAGTCCAAAATAAGTTTAAAAACATTAAGTTGAACAATGCTCTAATTATATATGTACCTCATCTTTTTTCAAATCAAACTTTTTTTTTAAAAAAAATATAAATCATTTTTGCTGTGCTCTAATAAATAATAATTCGAACTATTAAAATCGAGTGTGTATTTGTGATCGAAACTATTAAAATATTAAATTTTAGAACAAATGTTTTTGTAGTATGTAGATATTGTATGGTTAGAACAATATTAAGATTAAGGTATACCTGGACAAAATTGAATATTTCAAGCTAAAAGCATTATTCTCTAAGAATACAAATAATTTATTTCCATACAAGTTTTATAAATCGTAAAAAATATTTTTAACTTTCATTTATTTGAACTAAATCAATGTTTATTCAATTCCTACTATTAACTCACACTCTCTATATATTTATTTATTTATCTTGGTGGAATTTTCAATCGTTAATAAAATACATTTTAAAGCGCTCAACTAATGATTATTTTGGATGACAATACAGTAATTTAATCATAATCAATAAAAATTAATTAATTAAAACTAATTATTCAAAGAATTACAAATTCAACCACGTTGGCATCATTTTTGGTGAATTAGCGACCCGCTTGGCGACGTGTGTCAAAATTTTAAAAGAATTTTTTTCTCACGTTTTAAAGCATACAGTTGAACTGAAATTTTATATACATGATTGTTTTGGATGACAATACGATACTTTAATGATAATTAATAAAAATCAATTACCACTTAATGTTGTGATTCTGTCATACGTATATACATATGTATATTAATTGTAACTATTTAATAAAAAGTAGCTAATTTAAAATTTTTCTTTGTTGATCTAAGTAGGAATTGGCTTAAATTTTTTTTATATTACTAGTTTTAATTATTACATTCACACATATATTTTTAACTACCATAATAGCTTTGATCATAAAACAGTAGCACAAAAATGCACGCATAAATCTTAGCACAAAAATGTTAGTTAAAAAGATCAGACTTTTCTCTCTATCGATTTTTATATAATCAATATTATTCTATATTTATACTTAAAACGCATATTTGTGTTTTATGATTTTACACTTACGACTAACTCTTAAAAAATATGTACAGTGTGCATAAAAAACAATTTTTAAAATATTTTACTAAGAAATTTTAGCAAATTAATTTAGTATACATTAATTAATATTTTGTTGATATGTTATTCATTCTCATTAAAAAAATAAAGCTAAAACAATGATAAATTTCTAAATCGCAATTGTAATAACTTCGCTTGGTAAAAAAAAATTATTCATGTTATACTTAATCTTAAATTTATTGTACTTTTCAACATTGAAATTAGTTTGTATAATATGTTTCTATTGCATATTTACTCAGGCATATCACATGGTAATTAATTTGACAGCACTTTTTGCAGCTTATTTTTGTATTCATGAATTTGATTTTTTTCTTTCATTTTTAATGTACTTTTAAAGAATATTGAAAAGCGCCATATAAATATATAAAACATAAAGTAATTGAATCGTGCCGCCCATCAGATATAGTGGTTAGCGACGCTGTGCTGTAGGACCTAGGTTCGATTCCCACAGACGACATGGATGTTTATAAATGTATAGTGCCTTTGCGGCATGGGGCTACTCTAAATAGCCATCCAGCAGCAAGTCCTCTCGTGAGGTTGGTAGAAGGGAAGGAGAGGCGGGAGGCTTAACCCCCAAGTGTGTTCTCCCTCTAAATTGGAGTGGAACCGAGCGAAATCATACTGTCACCTGTATGATGCTCAAGGCTACGGCCAAAGACAGGCCTTACATCAAAAAGTGCAACCTGTCTCAGGCTCTGGCAACTTTCCATCTTTCCCTTCGAGAAAGACACAACAACAGTAATCAAGTTATCCTCCCTCATTTAAATTGAAAAATAAGGATATATTTTTTATTATTATTTATTCACTATAATTATTCCTCAAACCAAATTTTTAGCGCGCAAATATACATTTATATAACTTCAAAAAATGAGTACTGAAAAAAAAGTTTAAAATTTTTAAAAGTCATCTCAGTGCTATACAAATAACTTTGTGGAGTTTCAAAAGCGTATTTAAACAACTAAGATCAACTCGAAAGTTATTTGGAAATTATTTAATAAAACAATATTTTCTGCTTTCATTTTTTCATATGTAAAAAATTGTCATTGTTTTTTCTAATTGATGTACTGTTTTGTTTAAAAAAATAATTAGTACTGAGAAGATTATGAAAAGCAGTCAGCATAAAAATCAATTTTTTATATTCACCTTTAACTTTTTAAATGTTTTATAATTAACTATAATGCGCAGGGAAGAGATGCAGATATCCATCATAATTTAAACAGTTTATTCGATTGTTCTGATGAATTCTAATCAAGACATGCATCTGTTGCGAAATATAAAAATTTATCGTCATGCGACCATCGCTCATAAACGATTTCATAATTTTATAAAGTGGTGAAACCGACACGAGCAACTGCGATCGCGTACTTGCCGAACCATCTGATGTAATTAATCCTAATATATATTATAAACGCGAAAGTTTGTGAGGATGTTTGGTCGTCTTTCACGCAAAAACAACTGAATGGATTTTAATGAAACTTTACAATTATATAGCTTATAAATCAGAATAATACATTGGCTATCATTTATAAAGATATTATGTGAAGCTTTCAAAACATAACGACAATTGTCAAGAAAGAAGGAAAAAATTCTGCCATTTGCAAAAAGCCCGTGACAGCATTAATCTATTTTTTTTATCCCTTTTGTTTTATCTACCCCATGCCTCAGTGCGCTCTCGCTTTTAATTTATTCCGTTCATCAGTGTAATCACTATTTTTTTATTTCATAATAAAACTAGATTTCGAAGGGAGAGGTGGTGGCAAGATTTTAACATAAAATAAATACAACAAAAAGTAATATTAATGTATTACACTTCCTGATATAAATTTACACTATTTTAAGAGTTCATTACACAAAATTTGTAACAATGACAGTGGGAGGAAAAACTATGAAATTAAAATAAAGTTTTTTTTTTTTCTTTTTGAATGTTTTTTTTTCAGTACATGTAAATATATATCTACGCTTTCCCCCATACTGTTTTTTATAACTTATATATATATATGTTTTTTCAAGCATTAAAAAAAGCAATCGTTTCAATAGCTATCTGTAAATTTTTCTTTTATTTATTACTTATAGAAAACGGATTTTAATTAACATGTATATGTTCTTTAAAAGAATTATTTCTATTATTTCATTACTAAATTAATTATTTGTTAATTAAAAAGTGCATCGTCTATTATTTTGGATAAAAATACATTGCAGAGACATTTTTAAGCTAACTATACGTAACGATTGATTGATTCATGAAAATCTGAAATTTATTATATTATTTTAGTTTCTTAGAAAATAACTATTATTAAAAAAGTGATGAAAGTTTTTGTTTTACTCTTAGCACATTAGAATTGTTTTCTTTTTATTGCTTCACATTAATAATTTTTTAACTAATGCAATATTGTTTTTTAAAAGTCATACATCGAAATTTGAAGCTATATCTTATCTGTGAGGGGGAGGGGAAGAGGGAACAATAATTTTACACTAAACAAAACCCCGTGTTATGCCGGGCTAGAGAGAGAGGGGGGGGACCTGTCTTAAATCGGAAATATGTGGAACAAATTTCGAAAAAGGGAAATTTAATGAAATAATTTTAGAAATCACTCACATTGCGCGTGTACAAACACACACACACATAATTGATGGCGTCATGAGGGAAAGAGAAAGCCCGTGTAATGCCGGGCCATGAAGCTAGCCACAATAAATGGCAACGCTGCTCAAGCGATGCATATGACATCATCGACCACGTCCTATAAAGGTTTTTGCTAGCTCTGCCTATGCATATCATCTGTCGGTGGAGCTATGTCACCATACCATGCAAGTATTTATCACATTCAATCTTAATCAGAAAAATTAAAAAAGAAAAAAAAAAAGATGCTAGGAACAATGGTTTTATAAGTTTCAGAAAATTCAAGTATATTTTAACCTTTTTTTATTTAACAGTATTAAATTAATATTTGACGTATTTATCAATTTTAGTTCAAATTTCATGTAAATAGTTATAGAATCAAGCATTTTTCATTTCTATTCATCTTATGTTGATAAAAAACTGAAATAGATTAATTTGTGCATCTTTAAAATTGGATGTATTTTTCCAAACTGAAAAAAAAATTTAATCTTATTAATGCTTAAAATTGAAATTTAAAACAAAAGTCTAAATTTCTCATAGCAATATAATTTAAATTAATCAGATTGGGTAATTAGAAAAAATAATGGACAATTTTAATAACATTTTTAATATTAAAATAAATTGAATTGAATTAAATTTTGAATCAGTAATCCTCCCTCCATTCCTAGCTGGTCAATGACACGTTTACGATGGCATCACTTGAACAATTATCGTTTTTTAATTAAGCCTTATTATTCCTTTACCGTTTCAAAATGAATCATAAACATTTTTTAAAAATCTAACAGAACGTTTTTATAGAAATATATTCAAAACAAGAAATATTCACCTGATCATGAGATAAGCCCAAAATCTTACATTCGAATTCATATAATAGAATATAAAATCATAAATTTATATATATTAAATCACAGATTTTATTAATAAGGTAAAACATTTCGAAGTTAAATTTTTAGAATGTTAAAGGTGAAGCAATCAACTTCGGTAGAATATTATTAATTCAATGATCCTGGGGAAAAAAGACATTTTTTCCCTTCTATCTCTTAAAGTTCAGATTTTCACGTCTTTTGAATCTAAAATATTTTAAATAACTTATCTTAGTAATGACCTCTCTAAGTATGAAGTAATTTGAAAGTTAAGCTTAGTAGTAGACGTAACCCACAAGAGAAAAACTAATAAAAGTTTTTAATTAAAATTATATTTATTAAAATTTTATTATCAAATGCATTTAAGCTATCTATTTTTAGATGATCTGAGATTAGTGCTTTTAATAAAAGTGTATTTTCATTACATCTTAAAGAATCTCAATAAATTTTTATCTTGTATCCTTATAAATGTGATTGTCCTTGAGAATTTTAAATAAATTCACAAGGCAATATAAAAAAGTAAGCAACAATTTTCAGAACAGGTATAGAGTATTAATTTTTCTCGTTAAGTATCTTGTTACAGTAAAAGTTTTGTCATCTTTGGAGAAATTTTTCTTTTTAAAAACAATTTTTAAAAAAGAAAAGAAAATATATTGTTTTTTTTTTCTTAAGTAATTCACTTAAAACCAGACATCAAACATAAATGAAATATTCTATTAAACAATATAAAGCTAGTTTCTTATATGTTCTCCCCTGCAGCATATAATTTGTTCTAGAAAATAATTTAAAATTAACAAAAAATTTTTAATTTGTCTTCAAATATAACTAGGATAAAAATGTAAAGACAAATTTAAAATAATATTAAGCACATTTATATGCTAATGCAGAAAAAACAAACTTAGAAATGTATAAAGTATTTAATTTTTGAAACCTGATCATTGAATGCGTTAACATGGTAAAGGTATCCGACTACCCTAAAGTTGTGAATCTTGCCCAAAATTGGCAAATTTTTTTATGTTTATATTTTATAGGCCATCTTATTAGCTTTATAAAAATACTAAGCTTATTATTTTCCATTCACTAGAACAAAAACTACAAGTATTTTAGTATAAAAGCAGATGTCACTACTTTAAACAAGATGCCATACTCGAATTTTACTCGAAACGTGTTTTTTTTTCTTCCAAAAAATGCTTAAATGGGGACAGCGATTGTTCAAAAAGTTTTGAAAATAATTAACTCAAATTTTTTGTGTATGTTCTGTATAATAGTAGAAGTGTTTTAACCTTCAGATTTATCGATTACTGTTTTATTACAAAATTTACAGTCCTTTGTGTAAATATAATCACTGTTTTTTTAAGCAATTTCATATAATAATTAAGATAAAGTGCTCTAGCTTTGTAAAAATTAAAATATCTCTTATCCTGAAGGTCATTTCAAAAATGAATAGCAAAGCAACATATCAGAATTGAAAAATTGAAAATTTGTTCATAAGTTTTCGATTTAAAATGGGCCCTGTTTATACAATTTTTTGTAAATTTTTACCAATTTTTTCTCATTTTAGAAGGATATAATTTCTTTTTCTCTTCTTAATTTAAGCATATTTTTCTTAAATTGTACTAAATAAACCTAAAAACCACATTTAAAAAATCCCCATATCTCCGTTTTTTAAGAAAAAAGTTGTTGCAAGTAATCAGATATCTTAAGAGGAATTTTTTCATTTTTTTTCTTATTATTATTTCGAGATTAATAAACTGCTAAAAATTATATTAAGGATCATCATCCTGTCAATTCGCTTTGGTACTCACATACTGCTTAGTAATGAAATTTACGTAGAATTTATTTAAATAAATATCTTATACTGAATGTGGTGCTTTAAAAATGCTTAAGAATATTAGACTCACAAGAATTTTTTTTATCTGAATTATAAAACAAATATCAAACATAATAACTGTTATTCCATAGAGTCTTCATTGTTTTTTAAAAAAGGCTATCGTTTGAGGCCATAACATTTGATACTGGAGGCAACATTGCATGTCTGAAATTATCTTTAGTATACTTTAAGTGTAAAATAAGATTAAATATAATTAATCTTTAGACGTCTATATAAATGAATGCAAATAAAAGATTATTAAATAAAAAAGTGAATTATTGTCTTTGTCTCACTGTTAAATTTAAGTTTTATAAATAATTAAAATAGTTATTAACAATATTTTCTTTAAGTATTAAGATAGTAGAAAAATTGCAGTTGTCTCACTGTCCACAACTTTACAATGTTGTAGAAGCCAATAAGATTGTTATTTTAACACTTTACATAAAGTGGAAGTGGAAGTTTGTGTTTAGAAATGCATTCCACAATAATAATTGTAATTGTGATCAGTCATGCATTACTGAACAAGTTTTTAAAAGTAATAGGAAATAGAACAATGGAAGAATAATTTTTTAAGCGAACAAGTGAAGGAAATGAGAGCTATCTTTTCAAAGTAATAAAGTTATCCATGTAAAATATTCGCAAATTTGTTAAATTAGTATGTTATTGCTTTTTTAAAAATAATTGTAGCTGTAGTTTGTCTTAAACTTTTTTTAAAATAATTTTTTTTAAGAATTAGCTTTTAAACGAAGGAATCTTTTCGTTAAAAAAATATGTTACACACTACTATTTTAATTGGCGAAGTTTTAAAATTCCAAGTTCAGATTTTCTTTTTTCACAATAAAATGAACGATTATGTTTCATTAATATTCTCTTACCGTTTTCTAAAAAATTCCGGTAAAAAATTATAACTGAATTACAGCTAAATTTTTTATTACTTCCCAACGTCAATTAAAAATAAATTAGCATAAATTAGCATTATAAAGGATTTAATAACTTTAAAATAATACTGGTTTAACTGATATCCTTTTTTACTAAAATTCACTAATAACGGGACAACTTAGAGATGACTCAAAAAAGTTTCATGCTTTTAAATGGCTTTCATTTTATAAGCTATTTGAGATCTGAAAATACCTTTATCAATTAATTGAGCACTTTTTAGAATTTAAAAGTTATTTTCATTTTATTATAACATTATTATCTGTATTTTGTAAAATTTCTGTTTACTGTAATATTTTTCTAACTAATGTACTATTGATTGTGTAGTGAAATTTTTTATCTTTTATTTGTATCTTTTATTTGATTTCTTAAAATTCAATGTCTTCTTGAACATTTTATTCACTTTTTATTCTAATTGTAGATACTATTTATTTGTTAGTAATATTTATATATTTACATAAACAAATTTAAACCTGTTTATTTGAAAGTAAAGTAATAAAATAGTTGTAAAGGAATGGGGCAATTTAATAGTTTTCCATCTTTAACGGATGGTCAACTTTGAGGTCGCAAACAGGTTCAAAGCTGATTTTTACAAAAAATTTAAAATAAAATGAGAATTTTGTTATGGAAAGTTGAGGTTTTTTTTTATTTAATTTATTTATGTATAATTATCAATTAAAATACTGTAGCATCTCCCGTGACTTTCACCTGATATTTTTTAAAGAAAAATGTCCATATCATGCAAGAGATTAGTAAAAAACCCGACTAGGAACTCTTTTAATTCCTCAAATATATTTACAGTTTCGAAACCTCCAGAAGAATAACAAAAGTAACCCCTCTGATTAAAGTGAACAAAATATACTTTCATATAACTGGGAGAAATAAGAATTAAAAAAAAATCCATATATCTTCTAAATCAAAACCCAGATGTGGCTTGTTACTGTTATTGATAGCGATTGTACATTAGCACTGCAATATTTTCCTACACTCAGAATCAACTTAATTAATCTCTTCTACAGTCTAATCTGCCATTTCGCTACTGGAATTTTTATAAAAAAACTTTTAAAGGAAATTAAAAAATACAGTCTTTTTTTTTCTTTTCAGCTCTTAGGTATTTGCATACATTTGGGGGAACGAATGTGGAATTTATTGAGCAGAATGAAATAGAATCATGGGACTGAGTAATATTACATAAAATGACGCAATGATAATTAAAGTGAATTTAACAATGCAATCTATAAATTATTTTCTTTTTCGAAATTATTGATGGAAAATTAATTGGGAATATTTTGTACTTGAAACTGTGAACTTGAAAATTATTTATTCAAAGACTTTTTGGTAATTTATTTCTTAAGTTTCGTTAGGAATTTTGAACACACACAACACCAGAAAACTTCTTTACCGTTGATTGATATTCTTTATCTGAATTGAAATTTCGTTCTATTGAACTTTTTTTCATTACGTTTAAGAAATAAATTTTGTAAGGGACGCTATTTTTGCATCCCCAGTTTTCAGTTGAATTTCCCTTCTCTAAAAAAATAGCAATACAAAAATAACATATATTTATAAGTTGTATCAGCATAAGAAAACATTTTTCATGGATTTTTTTTTCAATGTCGCACATTAGGAGTTAAACATGCTAAATATCAGCATATACTACTTACAACTAAGAACTTTTGATGCGAAAATGTTTCCCAAGGTGGTGCGAATCCTGAGAGAGAATCAGGATCAATGTTCATAACTCGATTCATAAATCTTTCTTTAAATTGTGACCTAGATTAACAGAATATCGTTGCTTAGTTAAAAGTTTTATGATCATTAACGACTGAAAAATTATAGTATTTTCTCAAAAACTCCAGTTAAAAACTGGATTAATAAAAATAATTTCTTAGAGATAAAACTGTAAATCCTTTTATTAGTCTTTTTTACAATAGAATGCATTCAACTCTCTCTCACACCCTTCACCATTCAATGGCTCAACAGGCCCGGTTTCACTCTTGCCTTTTCAAGAAGCTTTTTCGGAGTTAATCTTTTGTTAGCAATAGTTCTCCCATTCTAGATCCTAACCTCTTTATCTATATTTAGATTATGTACTTTTATTCGACATGAATTAAAACGATTAATAACTGGCTCGAGGGGGAGTTTCCGTTCAACTCAGCTGCCTAATATATAATCGAAGCGGAAGTCTTGAAGCCTACAGATGGATAATTCGAATCACCATACCTCAAAACCCTGCTCAAAATGCATATTCTAAGATTTATAACAACTTATTCTTTAGTAGTAACTCAGAAAACAAACACAAGAAGATGGTAGCACAGTTTGGCAGTACTAATTGGATTTACAAGTATATTCCATAAGCTAAAACGTTTTGTAATGAATGAATCACAGTGATTAAAAACTGGCTACCACGCATACTTCAAAGGATAGCCATCTCAACTAGGAAATGCTAATGATCTCCACGGAAAATGTCCCAAATGGGCTTAATGTGTCCAAAGTGCTCAATACAGCAAGTGATAAATATGTATATCAATAACAGTACTGGGAGGAAAAGCAACCATTTCTAATTATAACTTTGAAAATTCCACTACAGAACAGCTAAAAGACCTTCCTACTTGCAAAGGGTGTGTTGTGTAGTAATTTCCTCTCGTGCGCATTACTACTAGTAATGACAGAAATATAAAAGCATTTAATAAGTTGCCCGAGGAAAGAATTCCTTTCCAGCCCAGACATCGAATGTGAGGAACATATATATATATATATATATTTAAATATATATAATTCAATCACAACTTAATAATCAATTAAAAAATTGAAATTATATGAATCTTATAACATTAAAAATCCCATTTCAAAATATCAATAGCGAATATAGAAGATAAAATTCCAACGTTTTCAAACAAAATTAAAAAAAATTATAAAATAAAAATTTATAAAATATCCAAGTGCAACCTCGGACTTAGGACCGATAAGTGCGGTTCAACTAGTTTGATGGCGTCAACCTTCCCCCTATTGCAACTTGGTAAGTTAATCGGAAAACATGCAATTCTCAAAAATTTAAAAATTAAAAATTAAACCATTAAACTTGAAAAATTAAACTATTCGCCATCGCATTCTGAAAGATATTATAACATTAAAATATTAAAACGTTAAAACAATTAAGTGCATAATATAAGTGAACCATCGAACACCAAAGATGACGCACCCATCTTTAAAATAGTTGTATAGGTAGAAAAAATGTCTAAAATCCGAAAGTTCAAATTAAAAAGACCCAAAATGAATAGCGTAAATCATTAAAAACTCACCAAAGAGCATCCTATCAATAATTCCTATTCACAATTTTTGAACGATTTTTCTCTCATATTTAATACAACAATTACCACTTCTATCTTGCCTTTTTTTAGAGAGAGAGAGAGAGAAAGAGAGAGAGAGGTGTGTTAGATATAGATAGAGAGAGAGAAAGAGAGAGAGGTGTGTTAGATATAGATAGAGAGAGAGAGAGAGAGAGAGAGATTGACATAGAATGATATTGGTACAGATATAGATATTTTCCAGAAATCAACCGGTGCTCACGATGCTAAACATATTTAATTTTTATTGAATATTCACGAGTTTAATTTGTACATAAAAAAATGTTTGAAAATGTTTATAGTTTCTTTAATCATTGAATTTTTTTTTGTCATTTGTTTCATTTTTACTAATTTTCTTCTTGAGATTCCTAATTAAAACAACAACATTATAAGTTTAGTCTCAATTCTTTTCTTCAAAAAACAATCCAAATGTTTTTAGTAACGAAAATAAAATATCAATATATTCAAAAATCGATATGTAAAACTTTTGATTATACAATAAAAAACATACTTTATAATAATGTAGCTTTCAAGTAGAGTTTGAATCGCAAAAAGTCATATAAATGCAGTAAAATATCGCCCCTAATATAATCAAAAATGTGATGAGCCATTGGAAATTACTGTTCACTAACACAAATTGAGGATATACCACAAAAAAAAGACGATTTTATTAATTTTTGTTATTATAAATATAAACAACTTTTTTAATTTCTTATAATGTATTTTTTCCCACTCAATAAAATTGTTTTCGTAAATTAGGTGTTTTAGGTTTCGTGCCTCATTTTAATCGATTAATGAAGAAATGATTCCTTTTCTTTGCATTTCTGACTCATTCCAACAAAATTTTATCGGTGTAGCTTGATCCTTGAATACTCTATTCTTTTCCCACAAGTTTTATTCATATTTAGGGATTCTTTTTAATTTATGAACTGAGTTTTTTTTTTGAGTTAATTTGAATGTGTGTTGGATTGCCTCTCTATGGAAGGCACTAGTAATTATTAAACTTGTTTTTAATGTATTGATAAATAAATTATCAAAAATATTGTGCAGTACTGATACATTTATACGTATATTAAATCAGTGTAAATGTGTATTTGTTTTTAATTATGTCAGAATGTATTTTAATTTGCTTTCTTTCAGTAAATTAATATTTATTTTATATCTTATATTTTCGACTTTTCAATATGTTCGAGTCCCCTTCCCACAAAGGGATATCATACCCCTCCCCCTAAAGGATGGGGTGTTCCCCACAGTTTGAGAAACACTGATATATATATATATATATATATATATATATATATAATACACAAAATTCCAATGAAAAAGGAAATTTTATTTTTGAATGGTTGAATTACATATGAAAAACAAAATTACATCCGTATATCTGAAAGTTTTCTTTAATACTTCTTTCGTAAGTTATTTAAACAATCAGCGAAACTGCTATGGTTATACTATAAATATTACATGAACACAGTGATTTTTTTGTTGCTTTTTAATGTAATCTTTCTTAATTTTTCAAAAATTGTGGCGTACACACAAGCGCGTTTTCACTTGAAATGTTTTAAATCTTTTTACTGATTCAGGGATCCAATTTAAGTCCTTTTTTTCAAGGTTCTGCTTAAAACTATTAAATTATAAACCTTTTCAATCATGGCAAAAATATTAAAGTATAAAATATGTATTTACAGATGAAATACTTTAAAATTCTTACTCTATTAGACTTTAATTGGGATTCTTCCTATTAAATGTAATTCTTTATTGTAATTTAAAATTGTGAATTTATTTTTTTTTTTTAAAGAAAAGTATCCTATTTTTGGGAAAGGAAAAGAAAAAAATATGTGATGAAATAAATAAATAAATAAATAAAATAAAATAAAAAAATAAAAATAACCATGATTTCTTTCTTTGTTTTTCTTACTACAAAATGGAAGTCAATTGCTAACTTAAGCCGAATATTTTTTTATTATATTTGTTTATTTATAAATTTTTAAAATATTCTTTTTCATCCAAGTCTTATGTAACCATGCAATGTAACCATTTAGTTTTTAAGACGTTCTTTATCTAAAAAAAACCATGTTACATTTTGAAAAAAAAAACATTTTCTTTATGTAATTCAATAAGTTTTTCTCTTTTATGATATAAAAATATTTTAAATAATGGTAATCATTTTGTGAAGTAAGCGTGATTAAACATTTGATTAAATTCAGTTGAAACTTCCTTCTAATTTTATTTAAAATAAAAAATTTTTCGATTTTTATTTTATTTACCTTTTACATGTACTTAGTGCCACTAGAATATCTGTTCAAATAATATAGAACACTTATGAAATGAACAGCAATAAAACTATACCGCATCAAATAACTTTGAGTAATCGATATTTGTATCACAATCTTATTGAAAACTATGATGTGTTATAATATTGCTTTCCCTGATGCAAGAGTTTTATCCTTGTTTGAATCTGCTTATCTGAACGAATTAAAGTAGGCAAAGACGTATTACTCAGATGATTTCATCGAATGCTTATTGTAGCAATTACACGTGTCGCACGTGTTTTTGTTATAACTGGAAGAATATATCAATGGAACAACATTTAATGGATATAAGTATATAGTATTTTCTTACGTTTGTTTGAACAACGATACCTAATAACTGCAGACTCATTGTATTTAAGTTTACACAGCTTCAAGCTTTAATGAAATGTTTGTAGCTGTGTAAATGATAAGGTTGACTAGACATCTGAAATCTGAAATTGCAATAAGTTGCACTTGGTTGTAAGGATGATATTTCGAGTCAATGAAAGAACATTCACAAATACAACAGAAAGTAATATTAATGTATTACACTTCCAGATATAAATTATTTACACTATTTTAAGCGTTCATTACACAAAATTTGTAACAATGTGTTACTTTTGCTGAGCAGAGATCCCGCAGGAAAAAAAACCAAAACAAAAAACTAACACTAATATACGTTATCCCCATGGCAACCACATTATCGCACGATAAAAATATCGAAGTAGACCATATTGTAATATTATCGCCTATCTTGGCGAACATAAAAAACTTGGCGCCTAGCCCTACTGTATCAAATTAGCATTCCAGATGGAGTTACGCAGTCTGATAATTAGACCGACGATATGTATAATATGCTTGTAGAATGAAATTAGCTAATCAAAGGGGAAGCAATGCGCTAAAATAAAATTTAATACAAATAATAATAAATATATGTGAAAGATACTAATTTAAAAACTGAAAACTAAAAAGTGCAGGGGGACATATTTAGCCATCTTCTTTATTGAGTAGGACTACCCTTGCCGTTACTTCATCCAACTTTTGCTTCCGGTTAGATGCTTTTAAACAAAAATTGCCTAATAGGCACCTAATTTCCTTGTCTCTAATGTTCTGAAGAACCTTTTCTTGGATCTAGAAAGAAACAGTTGTATAGATCATTACGACAAATCTTCGTAGAATAGCTTCATTGTTATTTTATGATCGAATCTAGTGACAGAAGTGGAATTTCAATTTTCTTGAGAACCATCATACAGAATAACTTGGGTGCTGCAAAGTATATAAAATCAAATTTTAAAGTCCTTATGGGGCGTGGTGTGAAATTTTGGGTTGCAAAATATTAGTTCAGTTGTTTTTCCCATGATCTGACAGGTGCTCGGAAATACGAAATCTGTTCTCAGTGGCTTATCATAATACACTGTGCTCAAGTACGGTGGAATTACTAATTACTTTTCTAAATCTCAATACCTGTAACTATTTTCAAACTCCTTGGGAAGTTACTAAATTAAAATGTATTCTTAACAAGTTTGAACTTTTCCAGTCTATATCAGAAACCTTTGACATTAAAAAGAAGGATAGACGACAGATTTTGATGAAACAAATCTCTTCTTTCTTGTAAACCCAGAAAAATTTGAAGGGCTCTCTCCTTTCATTAAATAAAGTGGCCTTGTCTTGATATTTTTGCATTGTACTACAAAGTAAGGTCAAAAAATTCCCGGAATAGGTCAATTACAAATTATTAAAAATTAGAACAATAACTTAATCTTATTGACCTTCAAATTATTGTCCTCCTGTATCCCCATACTTGTTCCAGCGATCGCGTAACTGTTCAAAACGCTCCTGGAATCCATTTTTTGAGAGGTCGTTCAGTTACGTCGTCGCATTTTCGATCACCTCATCTGAATCCACAAAATGATGTCCCTTCAATTTATTTTCAGTCGTGGGGACAGGTAAAAATCCGCTGGTGCTGGGATCGTTTCCATGTATGCTTTCTTCAACATTTCGAGCGTCTTAGAAGGTAATTTCTCGTTCAAAATGCAGACTTCGATGTTTTGCACTCTGCTGCAAAGACGACATTGCAAAATCCAGCGAATGAAAAATTCTCTTTGTCAGAAATGATCTGTAGCTCAGGCCGACAGTACAGGAAAGGAATTCCAGATGGCTGTGTGTTTTTCTTGTTAGTGCTGCCAACCCCTGAAAAGGACATTTTCCCTCCAACGAACACATGCATGAATGTAGGTGACCTTTCCGGGAACTTTTTGACTCTAATAGTATCTCTGATTTTTCCAGGAAAAAATGTTATCAAGTTGGCATCCTCTCTCCTCGTTTTAAAGAGGCCTTGTAAATCATTTTATTCTCCAGGTAATAACTTCTATTTGACATCTAAAGCTTGATGTTTTACATTCTTTTTACAGAAAAATTAGAAACAGATACCCTACCAGACAAAATCGTCAATAGAGTTCAATTTTTTCTGGATATATTGTCACGTCGTATTTATCATCATAAGTTAATGTAACACTCCTTCTCTTGATAACTCATATTTGTGTTTCATTCGTCATCATTCACTCTCAGCAACTTTTCTGCTCTCTCGTGGTTTTAGTTGTAATTGTTTTGTTTTCAATGTCTTGTTCTTACGTGTGATTTAGCTGCGAGTTTTTAATAAATACTTTTTCTGTTTTTAAAAGGGCGTCACTGTCGTCCTTGTGACACAATACTTAAGGTATCCGACTACGTTCGGAACCGTAATTTTGCAAAATCGTATAAATGGATAATATTTATGATATTTAGTGTCACTTAGATTAGAAAATGTATATAAAATTATTTTAAGAATAGTATTAAAATAAAAAATTATTTAAGTGCAATATTTTGACAAAAAATGAACATAAAATTACCCATTTTCAAAATATTCTCCTTTTGTGAAAAATGCTTCTATTATAATAACATTTTACCTGGTCATAGCTCAGATCTCTGTACAGAGGCTCAACTTAGAAGTGGGTTTATCCATGTTTTACGACAACAGAGGGGAGAAATTTTAAGAATAAAACGCCGATCATTATTTCAATGGGTTGTAACTCTGAAAATAATGTGAATTTTTCAAAAATCCTAGTTCAAACTCTCTGGAGAAGTCTTTACTTTATATAAGCACACACACACTCACACACAAAAATGTTATTATTTTAGAAGCATTTTTTTATAAAAGGAGAACGTTTTGAAAAAAGGTTATTCTAAGTTAATTTTTTGCCAAAATATTGTATTTAAATAGTTTTTTTTTTGTCAAAATGTCTTTAAAACAATTTTATACATGTATTCTAATCTAAGTGACACTAAATATCATGAAAATTGACCATTTATGCGCTTTTTTAAAACCATGGTTCCGAACGTAGTCGGATACCTTAAAGAATAAAAAAAATGTATAATTTCATATAATTCGGTATAAAAAAAATTTTAAATTTTAATTTAAACGATTTAAGCTTTCGTTTCTGAAAATGTCGATAATAAATAAAATTCGCATCTTTAACATGCTATTCTGTAACTACATTCTTCCGTGATACTTCCCTCGTATTCCTCTAATAACAATCCCCGTTTTGTAAGTATGTAATAAATCAAATAATTTGTTCCATATTCGATATTAAAATACGGAGAGAGTATGTGATTTATTTTTAATTCTTTTTATTTTATTCCATCCAATATTTTTTCTAATATGAGAAGAAGTTTTCTGAAAGGAGAATTCTTAAGGGAAGAGCAATATCTGATAGTCAAAAATTTTTTTTACTGAATTGCACTTAAAATTTTATGCATGTGTCGTTGAGTTTTTAACTATCTTTCATTACAAAATTAAAGTAGTTTCTTAATTTCTTTGTAATTCTTGTGGTATACTTTGCATGCTTTTATCTCCATTGGTAATCTATTTATACCAAAAATTCACAATTGTTTCAATTTGTCTTTTATTTAAATGTGTTCTAGTGAAAAGTAATAAAAATAAGGAAATGACGTCATTCCATGATGTCACTTGAAGATCCTTCATACTGAAATTTTCATCTGCATGGTAAAAAAGGGTGCTTTAAGAAAATTCTCAAAGAAGCTTTTATTTGTTTCTTGGTTTTCTATCTTTTATCGAATATTTACATAATAGTAAAATCAAATGTTTGCAATACAAAACGGTGCAGTTTTTCATGCTATTTTTTCTTTAATAAGCTGACATAGCTAATGATTTCTATAAATTAACTATTAATACCATATTTTACTTTTTATGTAGTAATATTTTTACAAGCTTTTATTTAACTTGCAATGTAATGTTCGGGTGGAATCTTGCGACTCAATTTTGAAATTGATGTCTTCAAACGATTGAGCTGAAATTTTGTATACAC
Organism: Trichonephila inaurata madagascariensis; assembly: GCA_019973955.1. Lineage (NCBI taxonomy): Eukaryota > Metazoa > Arthropoda > Arachnida > Araneae > Nephilidae > Trichonephila > Trichonephila inaurata. The sequence goes on from BMAV01028144.1 coordinate 28,647, forward strand.
GTTTAGTTTGGATGATAATGAATGTTTTGGCCATTTATATTCCAATATCCCACTTAGTTAAAAAGATATTAATTAAAAACCTTTTACCCCTATTAGCTTTTTATTCTGCCGAGCAGCTTATCGGATTGCACTTAAAGAAGTTCCGATTTTTTGACCTTTTCTAAAAAACCATCTTATTCTTTCTATCAAACTGAGACAAAAAATAATTACATAATGGGATAGATCATTTATTTCGCCACGACACGGTATACTTTTTAAAAAATAATGATATTTTCTATTTTTTACGATTTTTTCTAAAATGATTCAAAATCGATGCGTTTTCATGAAAATGATTTCTAAACCGTTCCGTATGAATTTTTTTTCGTGTTAATGAATCGACATTCTACACTAAGAAAGTTCAGGCTTTTCTCTTTTAGAATTAGTCATTTAAGAAATAAAATACCGAAAACTTATTATTTTTTTTACGATTTTTCAAAAAATACTCAAATTTTTAATAAAACATTTAAAAACTTCGTCATTTTTTAAGATAATTGCACGAAACTTTTTTTTCGTTTGTAGAATAGTATTATCCAAATTCCGCTCAAAGATTGAAAAAAGTGGTTTAAAATTACGGATTTAAAAATTTTTTTTTGTGTTTTTTGTTTTTAATATAGTATTACAGTAAAAGCAAAAGAAAAAAAAAAAAAGGG
>BMAV01028144.1:40776-58477 GCA_019973955.1 Trichonephila inaurata madagascariensis
GAATATGAAGCCATTCTTCGTGGAGAGCGGTCTCTAATGCCGAAATCGTAGATGGTGGGGGGAATCGAGCACGGAGTTTTGACTCCAAATATCCCCACAAATATTCAATAATATTTAAATCAGGTGACTGAGGGGGCCAAGAAAGATGACCTACGTCCCCCTCATGCTCTGCAAACCATTCTTGCACGATTTTAGCTCTGTGGATAGGAGCGTTGTCGTCTTGATAAAATGGGCATTCTCCGGGAAATAAAGTCTGGACAAATGGATGCACCTGATCCCCCAGGATATCGACATAGTGGGCAGCTTGAACCTTGCCATGCAGAGTAACAAGTGGTCCAAGACCACGCCAAGATATCGCCCCCCATACCATAAGGGACCCACCTCCATGCTTCACAGTCGGCATGATGCATTCAGGAGCAAATGCTTCTTTGGGTGTTCTCCACACATAAACTCGTCCGGTGGTCTGGAATAGGGAGAACGTTGATTCATCCGACCAGATGACTTGTTGCCACTGTTGTGGGGTCCACTGTCTGTGTGTTCTACACCACTGGCGTCGCTGCAAAGCATGACGTGCTGTTACCAAAGGTTTACGAATTGCAACTCTTCCATACAAGTTCGAAGCATGCAGTTCCCTTTGGACGGTTCTTGCTGAAATAGGGTTACGAAGATGACTATTCACCTCAGACGTTATTTGGGATAGCGATTGCTTGCGCTTTCGGGCCACTATGCGGGTTAAGACTCTTTTATCCCTCTCGGTAAGCTTTCTTTTCCGTCCACTGTTGTGCTTGCCAGACGCCACATTCCCGCACTTCTTGTATGCTGTCATAACGGCAGATACAGTACTTCTTGCACGCCCCAAATAATTAGCTGTTTCCGTCACCGAGCAACCAGCGCACCTCATTCCAACAATCATACCTTTTTCGAACTCTGACAGGTCCGTCATTATTGCGTTATTCAGAAATTACAATAGACGCGTGCAACACCTATTGCAGCTGTTGAGCGACTGATACATTACCTTTCGAATCCGCTAGGCGGCGGACTGCAACGCAAAATGACATGCGCGCTGTGCGTCTTTGAAATGGGCCATGCCATTTTCGCGGTGTTCGTATTATTTTGTCACCCATCTGTATATATGTATTTATTCGAACCTGTGCGTTTTCTTTAAATGTTCTCAAATTTCTGTAAACTATTTTATTTTTAAAACACCGGTCTCTTTTTAAATCACTGATATTTCTCTTGCGTGAGATTATTATCTATATTTTAGTTCTTTTAAAGTAAATTTTCTTAAAAGTAGCAATCACCTGATAAGGAGAGTAATAATTTATCATCTGAAATTAAATTCCAATAAAATTAAATAAAACCTCCCAGTAAAATGAAAAAGTGTAATGGTAACTGCTACACAAGGGAGTAGCTATCGCCATATCAGCCGTAACAATAATATGGGCCCCCAAGCTTTGAGTTCTCAAAACGGATAAGCAAAACATCGCAAATTATTTAAAAGCCCTTAGAAAGGTCTCCCAAGGAACTCTGACACAGGGCCTCAGGACTAGTTGGGCCAGTCTTGCTACACACATTAACACTACTGTTACATACGGTATGCTCTTATAAATATATACTCACATTATGCTATTTGACAAACATACCAAATATTGTTAAACAAATCTTCAATTGACCTCCTATACGGGATCTCTGGAGACGGAAGTACCAGTTTATATTTATTTTTCGCAATCTTATTATAGGGTAAGATGTTTAAGTCCCCATCTCCAATTACCTACTGAGTATTGTAATTCGTCGTTGGCGAAAAGTATTAAATAATAACATCTTTTAATTGCAAGAAATAGTCTTTAAAGAATCTATTGCAGTATCTAACACCTCCTCATTTAACCTATTTATATAGATTACGAATATTATAAAACAATAATTGTCAAGAAAGAATCTCATATGTTGCTCGTAAAGGATATAACAGCATCCGTGCAACAAATATACCTAATAATCAATTGAAAATATTCACAAAAACAATGTAGTCTAACCATAAATATGTTGCAATTTATTCTTAAAACATTGCGATCTTTACATATGCGATCAATTAAAACAACATCTATTCTATAACTTTGATTTAGCTTAATAACTCAGAGTTCTATTTTAATTTAAAGTTTTATAGATTGATGCCCTAACAATCAATTTTGCCTTTCAGTATCGTTGGCCAATGTTGAACGTGTCGTCTCACTACCCGGTGGGGTTTCTGGAAGAAGGTCCGCCATCATGGTGTTACGAGACTCGGTTTAATGGTTGGAATGCTCCACCGGATGTGTACATCAGCCCGTACTGGAAACAGTTTAGAGCCCCTGCACCTTACCTTCACTATCTTTTGGGTATATTGTACATTGGACTGATGAGTGTCTCTTGTATTGGTAACGGAATGGTCATTTACATATTTATGGTGTAAGTCTCAGTGAGTGTTTTGATTTAATGATATGAAATCAGTTTCTTCAGCTATGCGATGTGTTATGAACGTTTGGTTCTATAACATTAAAAAAAAAATAGAAAATTGCTTCAAAGAATTCGATAAACACTTTTTATTCCATTAGGCTTAGCTGAGCCAACATCAAAACATTGCAACTAGTCTAATGCCAAAATACGGACTGTTGCCAATCGGGTAAACGGAAGAAGGTTACAAAGAAATTGTGGTTCAAGTGTAGTATAGGGGGCCACATCGGATTTGGCGATTTTTATCTAAATGTCATGGTGAGATATCGAATTCATTCTGAAATAAATAATAAATAATTCCGAAAAAAGTACCTTTAGGACCGCTTTTAGTCGCCAAAAAAAAAAAAAAAAGAACTTCGCCAAATGGCCCCTCTATACTACACTTGAACCGAAATTGTTTCCAGATTTACAAGTATAAATATAAATACAGTTAGTTTACATAAAATACAAAATATAGTAAATTACAAATGCCTAAATATAAAAATAGGAAATTCATTTTAAAAATTAATTACTTTTCAAATTATGTTTAATTTTATTACATTTTTGTTGCGTTGAATAATATTTGTCTCAATATATGTAGAATATGTCATATGTAGAATTATATTTACAGAAGAAGAGCTCCAAAGTTAACCACCTGCTAAAGTTACCTTAATTTTCATTGCTTAATAAGCACCACATTAAATTCAATGAAAAATTAATTTCCTTGTTGACTACCACAATAGATTATATGTAAGCCCGTCGTTGTGTACTAATTCAGAATTAGTATTTAAAATCTATAGCTTGATCTGTTGAATTGTTCAACATTAGAGTAGGATAAAGGTAATGATTTACTCAGAAATCGTTTCTTTAAATATGTTCTTTCCTTTTGAATATTTGTTGCTAGCTATTAAATTAGACTTAATATTCTAAGCTTTATCATGAATTGAATTTCTTGCTTACGTGAAAGACTAGCTTTTCTTGTTGAAAATTCCCATAGTTATTGAAATTATACGCGGTTTAGAAATGGGTTGTTGACCGCGTCATAAAAAGTAATTGGGATTAGAATACCTTGCATTTTATATCATAGCTAAAATCATTTGCTATGAGGAAAGTTTAAAACAGGTTAAATTGGGCGCTTAGAGAGTTGAAACAAATTTTCCCAATTGTTTTTGCAACAAAAACAAGTGAGTGATTAAAGATTGATTTTTTTTCTTTCTTCAGTAAGAATAATTCTACTTTGGAAAATACAGTAAATGATGCTGAATACGTGAATTTGCTTTAGTTAAGTTTTACAGTAGTAAATTTTCTATAACTGTACAAGATAGTTAAGTGTGTGAATACATGAATCATTATGTATCTAGTTTTATATGTTGAACTCTGTAACTGATGTTCAATTTTCTCAGAGTTCCCTCAAAGTTCCCAGAGTGGTCAACTTATAGAGGTTTTAAAAATATTTAAGAGAAGGTCGGTGTTATTTTGTATCCTTCATGCTACAAATGTAAATTTCTCTTCTAGTACGAAAGTACGACTATATGAAATGTGTGATTCCACACTATATTGTAATCATTCTTTGGTTTAATTCAGTGTTCTCTTTAGAGCATTTTTTTCTCAAGTTTATTTTTTCTATTCACTTACTTAGATACCGCTATCCTTTAAAATTATAACACCGTAAAGAAGATATAATACAAATTCGCAAGGAAGGAAAAAGACGTTAGGATATGCAAATAATTAGTATCTAAGCACAATCTAATAAGGCGAAAAGGAAAACTGCATCAGAAACTCTGTTTAAAAGGATAATAAAGTGAATGGTTTCTATTCGGAAATTGTTTTTGAGAGAAGATTGTGTTATACCCCGTGTTATGAGTAGAAAAGGCCACTAGCACGTGTTGGAATTCAATAGCGGCAGGTTCGTGACCTATCGAAAATGATTTATCACTCCGCGATATTGCTACCTACATTGGAAGGAATCTATCATGCGAATATGCAATCGATGGTTTCAGAAGGGTCATACTGAACGTCATGCCGGATTTCAACGACCTCCCCCAACTAATGCTCAGATGACAGATTTATTATCAAATTGGCCTTGCAGGATTGTACAACCAAATCACCAACTTTGAGTCAGAAATTTGGCTTGTTTACAGTTCTACAAGTATCCGCACCGACAGTGTGATAATGTCAAAAGCAGCATGAATTGTCTTCACGGCGACCATCATTACAATTTCTCTTGAAACTACAGCATAGAGACTGGACAGTCACTACTCAATATTCACTATGATTGATGGTATAGATTTGAAGCTATATGGACTTGCCGATATCCACAAGCCAGTTCGACTCGATTCCTAGCCGCATTAGAGCCATTTTAACTTCAACAGGCGGTAGCTGTGTGTACTAATTTTGGACCTATGTATCCCCAAACAGCCAACAAATTTAATCTCTATTATCTCCTTCTATGCTGCATACATGTAATAAGTAAGGTTTTGTTGTTTGCTTTCCTTCTTGATATTGAAATTTTGATGACCAACAGTGTATTACAGAACAGGCTTCTAGGATTAGTGCTTAGTCCTTGCTATTATGAAAGCAAGATAATAAAGCTCTTTTTGTCATCAGGTAATTAATGCTTGGAACGTTTTTAATTTTTAGCTTCTTTCTTAAAGTCTGATTATACAAAATGTATTTTAAAAAGGTGACGCAATAATTCTTAAAATCTAAATCATAGCAACCTGTTTCCCAAAAGTAATATAGCGTTTTTTTTTTTTAAAAAAAAATTATGTGCCCCTTTTTGTATAAACAATTTACACAAATTCTAATAATTTATTTAAAATAATCTTAAAAATGCGAGTTTAAATTAAAAATGATATTAAAGTTAGTCTGTAAAAAATCAATTGAAAAAACATATTCTTTGGTTTCAAATTTGATTTCTCGAATTATGTAGTAACCTGATCGTTTTTTATCAATTTTTTTAAAATTTATTCAATTTTCAGAGCCCGTAGCCTAAGAACACCAGCTAATATGTTCGTGATAGGATTAGCTTTAGCAGATTTATTAATGATGGCTAAAACTCCTGTTTTCATCTACAATTCTTTTCAGTTAGGTCCAGCATTTGGAAATTTGGGTAAGTAATTATTACGTTTAGATATATCATTTACAATTCCTTATTGTATTGCTTAATTTATCTAGAACTTGATTATTATTCAGTACAGGTCCTTTTCTAAACTTATATGAACATTATTCTAAAATGAATGAAACAAATTTTTTGTATGAACTAAATTTATGAATATTTCACTTTATGCATGTACATTCAATGTTTTTATTTTTCGTCTCTGGCCATAAAATGTTTCACGTATGGGTAACATCTAATTTAAAATTATAGTCAAGGGTGTACTATTATAAATTAAATTACATACATATAATATATGATTATTCATTTATATTGAAATTAAACGAGAAAAAAATGGATATTATTTAGTATCTTGTTGAATAATATATTATATCAAAAGAAACTTCTAAATTATTAAGAATTTACTTCCATAAAGTGAAAATAAAATAGCATTTAATGAGCACTAATTTGTTTAAATGCCAGAGAACAATTTCAATACTATGAATTTGTATTTATATTTAAGGAATAATTATTAAGCCAGTAAAAATAATTATCTATGCAGCCCTGGAAATGATTAAAAATGATTAATTAGTAATAAAAACATTGTTATAAAAATAAATTTACCAAAATAAATTAATCTTTTTCAACCGAATAATGTGGAATAATATCTCATTTCGTTAGAAGAATTATTGTTTTCATATTATTAGTAAAGTTTATTTCTTTTTATTACATTACACAAATTATAAACAATGGGAAAGTATTTAACTTTTTTTTGTATGTATTTACTTAATACGATGTAAAACAGTTCTGAAAAATTTGAAAATTAAAATAAGTGACTTACTTTTACATTTATATTACGCTAATTGCGAATACTATTAAATAGTATTTCTATACATACCTAATGAAGATGAAATATAGTATGTATTTTTGTAATGAATTTTAATTTTAAGTATAAATTAATACACAAGGAAAACAGATTTGGATAATATCTGTCTAAATTAATTTACAAGCTCATTCAAATTTTTTATAAAGACCTTTTCTATACGCTTTTTAGATGTATTCTACAATTTATTCTGCCTTTGTGTTTCAAAGAGGATGAGTAAACACTTGCGTAGAGAAAGTCACCTGACAGATTACCTTGAAAATCATATGACGCAATTGCATTGATGCTGCAAGAATTTCAAATAATTTAAATCAACAACAAATCTTTTTATTTATATTTTTACTTTTTAATACAAATGCAAAATATTTATATTCTTAAAACTGATTTCCCTGACTATGGATTTTGATTCCTTAAATATTCAATGTTAATAAAGTATCACAGTTTAATTCTGCATGTTCTGAACTTAGTCTATTTAAAATCTCTTCTCAAATTTTTAATTATCTTTTTAAAATTTATTGTGTGTGTTGTGTGGGTGCATTTTAAATATTTTTACTGACTATAATAGAATACAGCTTTTTGAAAAAAAATGAAAGAAAATTATTTTAATAATTTTTTTCAGGAGAATTATATACAGATATCAATTAATTGAATTGTTACATAAACCATTTATATAAAGTATATAAAAATTAAAATATAACATTTTCGAGTCCATTATTAAAGGATATTTGGAGGCTATATATATTTTTTTTCAGAAGCAGAGAGGTTTCGTGAAATAAAAGTAATATTTAACGGATAAAGATTTACAATAGAATGAGAGCTGTGATAATCTGGCTAAAAATAAAATACAAAACAAATCTCTCATATTATTACTTGAAACATTTTTAAAATTCCATATTCCTCTTAATACTTTTAGCATTACTTTTTATTGTATAAATCAACGTAATATTGTTAAGATAAAATACAAAACTTAAATTAACAATAAAAAGGAAAATTCAAAAAATTAAAACAATACAAAATATTGATTTCATTAACACCACAGTAGAATATCTCGACGAGCTATTGGTGACAGATTTCGTAATTTTGGATCATCGATAAGTGACGAGGATGACTTCTTAAAAATCGCATTTTTCCCTTCTAATTTACACCTGCGGCCGTAGCACTCAAGTGGTCATGGCCGTGTCTTTGTAGCCGGCGTTAATTTCATTGAATTGTGGTTTCGAATCCTGATACTATTAAAGGCTCGTCGTGTAGAGAGACCAATTCAAGTTAAATATGTCGAGGCTCAAAGTCTTCACGTTGGAGTCCTGCAGAGGTGAGAGGGTGCCGTCTCAAATGTTCTCATTTATGAATCGTTGCTCAAAGTTCCGAGATTTGTTGTCAATAGTTTCAGTGTTATTTCATAGAGTTATACAATCAGTCATTCTCCTAATTAAACTATGAGTTTTGTGTTTTATTTACATTTAGTGTTTAGCAGTTACAGTTGCACTGCGTGAGGGATCTTTTTAACACCCTTTTATAAGATTCACTTGTATGTAACGGAATCTTTAACTCAATTTTTACCCACTTTATACATATATATATATATAAAAAGTCAGATTAATTCGAAACTTTGTTCACTTGTCCAGGACTGATGACAATACAATAATTTAATAATTTTGTTCCATTGTCCTGATCAGGATCATCAGGATTAACGATTTCCCATTTTCAGATCCCATCCCGCATCTGGCGACTAATTTCAGATCTTATTTCCAGATTTAGCGACTAATTCCAGATTTGGAGACAAAAAGATTGTTACAACATAGTTCGATTAACTATAAAAGGGTGGTTTTGGTTTTTTAAAACTATAATTTTTATTTAGCATCCTTTTATAAGCTTCATTTATATGTAACGGAATCTTTGAACTCAATTTTTACCCACTTTAAAAGGTTAGATTAATTCGAAACTTTGTTCACTTGTCCAGGACTGATGGCAATGCAATAATTTAATAATTTTGTTCCATTGTTCTGATTAAGATCATTAGGACTAACGATTTCCTATTTTCAGATCTCATTTCCAAATTTGGTAACTAAATTACAACTTAGTTCGATTAACTATAAAAGGGTGTTTTTTAGTTTTTTTTAACTGTAATTTATTTTTTAAATTATATCGAGTCCACAACTGGACCGGACTTGTTTGATTGTTTAAAAAATTTATACAATTTTAGAAAAGTAAGAAATGTATGTCTATAATTTTTTGTTAAGTCCCCTTATGGTTGATTTTGTATATGAAAATTTTATAGTTTAAAAGAGGCTTTTACTAATTTTTTAACACACACATTTCAGGTTGCATCCTCTATGGTGTTGTAGGCGCTTACTCTGGCTTAGGTTCTGCTTTCTGCAATGCTATTATATCATTTGACAGATATCGAGTTATAGTCCATCCTTTTAGTAAGTCTGGAATGACGATGACCAAAGCCATAATCATGCTGCTTCTGATATATGTATACATCACTCCTTTTGCCCTGCTTCCTGCTTTTGAGATCTGGAGCCGTTATGTTCCTGAAGGGTTCCTTACCAGCTGTGCAGCCGACTTCTTTATGCATGACTTCAATGGTAGATCGTACATTGTGGGCACCTGGTTCTTTGGATGGTTCATTCCCATCGGCATTGTCTTGTATTGCTACTTTAGAATATTTCTGGCCGTGAGAAACCATGAAATGCAGATTAAGGAACAGGTGTGTGGAAGTTTTAAGAATGATTTAATTTTTATAGTTCTTTTAAATATCTATATAAAAAAGGTTTCCTGAAATTTCTTCCTTGAAAAACAATTAGTTTTAAGAGTAGTTATTGATCAGTTTCGTATTGAACAGATATAATTCATTGAATCTCCGTGAATAAAGTTTGATTCTCTTTTAAAAAATATAAGCATCATTTGTATTTTGTATTTTTGAATTATTATGATTAATCTTAATATCATAAAATGAACTATAATGATTACAAAATACTTAAATCTCTTTCGTGAAAAAAAATCCCCCAATTTATCCATACAAGCAGTGAAAGAGTACTACATTAATCCTCTGTAGCATAGGGTAGACTGTAGGTAATAAACAGTAGATTGTCTGCCAAATTCGTAGAATTGATTTTATAACGTAATCATACCCTTTGGTCAGTAGTCTACACTCTGAGCTGACGAAATGGTACCAAAGAAAACAATTAGACGGCATTACTTGTTGTAATTCGAAATTGGTTATTAGACTATTGGTATTCACGAAAAATGCCAGCTGGCTGCGATATCAAAAATAAATAAAGTAAAATATCGTTTAGAATTGCTTTAAAATTTCTTCAGAAACTTCTATCTTTTGTAACACGGGCTACCCCAGTAAAACTTTTGATGTCTGAACTCAGTATTACCTCAGGCAGCACTGCCAGTTTTAGTGATTTTCTTCATTAATAATAAAAAAAATTAAAAACCGAGAAATATGTGTATTTTTTTTAATCTCTAATACAAAAATTCAAATAAATCCAAGTTCATGAGTGACAGAGAGTTAATGCACTTTTATTATTATTAAATAAGAGCAATTCTTTGTAATAAAGTGGAACATTTATTAATGTGTTGCCTTATACACTCTTTTGAAAAGAAACACGTTCTGAAGTATCATGATGAAAGTGACCTGTTATTGAAATTAAACATCTGTAAAGCTCATACACAGATAATGAAATGATTAATGATAGACCCATCAATGACTAGTAATTGTATGCTGAATGTTAAAATCAGTAATTGTGCGTGTGTGGTGAAACTACACCTGGCGATGATGCCTATACACGTCAATGTAAGGAGTGGCAAAGATTCATAATTTCAGCTTAATATACGAGGGAAAGTCAAAAAGTAAAGAGACTTTTGCAACAGCGCTAGTATCCAGCTTTGAATGAGGGGTAGTCAGCAACACTTATGTACAACGCGTATTCGTCTTTCCTCGTAGTCGTTGAAGTGTAGGAGACAGTTCAACATGACAGTTCCATTGTCGATCTGTACCAAGGTGGAAGGGAGGGCAGTTATTCGCTTTTTGTTTGCGAATGGTGTGATACCTCCGCTGGGTACTATCCATTCCTTTCATCACTATACCCTCAACGATAAGGATCCCTCAGTGGTTAACATCGAAGAACTGCCTGATCTTTGTCGTCACATAAAGAAGTTCTTACCTGTTTGAAGCGCTCTATCCATTCGTAGATTTTGCTTCGTGATAAACAGCTGTTACCGCACTGCACCTGAGGAATAATTTCCACAAATTGCACACTTTCCACAAACAAAAAGTGAGTCACTTTCCTCCTTGGAACAGATCGACAATGGAGTTGCCACGTTGAACGGTCTACTACACCCCAACAACTACGAGGAAAGACGAGTGACACCTTGCATAGAAGTGTTGTCGACAACACCCTTCATGCAGATCTGGATACTAGCACTGTTGCAAAACTTTGGAAAGAAAAATTGCAAAAGTTCCTTTACTGTTTGACTATCTCTCGTACAATCTGCCAGGTAAACAACTATTGTTGCTCCAGATCTCTTATTTTAGAATGACCGAATCCGGCAGCATCATGATCGATTGGTCAGAGGTCCGGTAACTTCGCTCTGACTTTGCCAAGGAAAACAGTTCCGAAATAGGCGAGCCGTATGGTATGGTATCTTGTTGGAAATTTAATTTCTGAAAAAAGGCAGTAGAGTCATTTTATTACTTAAAGGCTTTAACATTAAATTGTTGTATACATCTGAAAATAATTCAAATATATCGTGTAATATTGTTTAAAATTACATAATTATTTCTGAAAATGATTTAAAATAAAATATTACTATCTCAAGGACGAAAAGTTATGGCAGATTAGAAATGTAAACCATTTTTATTTGTGCACTAAAATTGAAATAATTTTTTTTAGCTGTTACTCCCAAATATTGTTAGTATTTGATATATTCAAAATAAGTTATATTAATAGTAATATTTATAGTATAGTAATATTTATAGAGTAATAGTAATATTTATAGTATAGTATATAATATTTATGGTATTAGTATTTATAGTATAGTATACAATATTTATAGTATTACTATATTTATAACATAGTATATAATATTTATAGCATTAGAATATTTATAGTATAGTATATTAGTAATATTTCAAAATAAGTTTTAGTTGCAAGAAAAATTCAGTGTACATGTTAGAAATATCAAAAAATATTAACTCATGCCTATGGTGTAATGGAAAATATAAGCCTCCCCCCCCTGAAAGGTCAGGTTTGGGACCCCAAGCCAGATCTTAAAAAGAATTGCAAAACCATAACATCAGACTTTGGGCCCCTTAGAATCCTGCCCCCCTCACGGTGTAGAGGTTGCGGTGGTGTACGTTACGCCTCTGATTCATACAAAAAAACACACACATGCTTAGTCATAAACAAATAAATTTAAGAGGAAGACTGTTCAAGTTTTTTTTTAAATGAACAAAGTTCAGCATCATTAAAAACTTTGAATATGTTACTGAATTTTTTAATTACACAATTTTTAGATGATGAATTGGAAGAGCGCCCCCTCTCCTCCTGATAAATCATTGAAACTATTTACTTTATATTGTGGTTTCATAAATAGTGTTTTCCCTCAAAATGCACTATTTCAATTTAGATAAATTGAAACATTGAATTCTTCTGCAATAAATTTAGAAGACACATACTTCTCAAATGGTAATAAACATTAGATAACAGATTGCTTATCATTTAGAAATATGCTCACATTTAACTTCATTAACCCACTAGATAATAAACACTAGATAACAGATTGCTTATCATTTAGAAATATACTGTATCATTATTGATGCTCACATTTAACTTCATTAACCCAAAAAGAAATTTGAAAAGTTCTCTAAAACGTTTTTGAAATTTATTGCTAACCATGCGTGTTTCGTCCTGAAAAGACTATTGGATCGGTGCATAATTATCACTTCTTGAATACTATTTATTATGAATGAAAGATCAAAATTAAATAGTAAAATTTTTAAAGGATTATAATCCGATCATAGTCATCGTCTACTTCAATAACTACATCTCATTTGCTTGAGAGACGGTCGATTCCATAGGCAAATTCATGGTAAAATAATTTCCCAATGAATGACTCCACTTCTGTCCCGCCAAACACACCACATTGCCTTCTTAAAATGCACGTCCTTCCTTATCCCTTTTGGTGAAACTCCAGGAGAAACGCAGACCTTCTTTCTTTTGACGTTTTTGAAGAGAAGCCATGATTCATCCCCAGTAACAAGATCCTTCAGAAACGGACTCCGCTCGTTTCGTAGCAAATTGGTGAAAAATTGGACACTTTCAGCTTTATTTTTGTCGCTGAGTTTGTAAGGGATCCATCTAGCCTTAATAATCCATACCTTTCTAAACTTTTTAAGACGACGATCGATGACTGAATGGTCCACAATGAAGTTGGTGATCTGTATTCGCGAGTAGTTAGGCTTTCGCCTTCTTCCACTGCTGCTAAAAGTTCTTGATCGTTGAAATTCGATGGTTGACCTCTTTCTGGCTTATCTTCTTAGCTAGTGTCGTCAAATTTGAAACGGGCAAACTATTCCCTGCATCAACTTAGCTGGTTGCACCCTCACCGAAAAGTTCGCAAAATGACTGCTCTGCTTTCCATCCTTTCTTAAAGTGGTAATATGACGAATATGGGTATGATTATCGACAAACATTTTTATAAGTTAAATTACAAAGGATATTTTTTAATTCATAAATTTATAAAATATTGTAAATTTTCATTAAAATATAATTATGCACCAACCCAATAGTACATCTGGATATCTTTATCTTAGACATATCCTGCGTTTCATAGAATCTAGAATCAGTACTCAACATGAACGCGTTGATGAATTCTATAACAAAAAACGATTGAAAAATTATTTTAAATACCTGAATGTATTGTAGTTCGGCAAATATATTTATGGATCAAGTAGGGAAATATTATTTATGTCATATGTAAGTTTTAAATTGCTGCAACAATTTTTTATTATAGGCAAGAAAAATGAACGTGGACAGCATCCGATCTAATGCTGCCGTCAGTGGATCCTCTGCCGAAATTCGAATCGCCAAGACAGCTTTTTGCGTCATCCTAATGTTCTTGTTCTCCTGGGTTCCCTACATCACGGTGGCCTTCATGGCAGGTTTCTCGCAGCCCAGCTTACGCAGGATTACTCCCGTGGTATCCATGATTCCAGCTATGACCTTGAAGGCTTCTGCTTGCTTTGACCCTTTCTTCTACGCTATTAGCCATCCTCGATACCGCATGGAACTTCAGAAAAGACTACCTTGGTTGTGCATTCACGAGAAAGCAGAGGCGGCCCCAACTGCAAATGGCGACGATGGAATGTCGAAGACCACTGAGCAAGCTTAAATTTTGTGGAGATCACCTAGAAGGAAGAACAACCTATATATGCATTGCAAACAGAATAAATCGCCTCGCACGATACGTCACTAAAAATGCATCTCATTTTTTAAAGTGACTCGTAATAGAAAAATTTAAGTTCATTAGAAAAGGCGATATTACGCTAACTATTGAAGCCATGTTTTACTGTACATAACTCATAGACCTTCTGTTTATTCTTGTTGTATTGTTATACGTAACTAGTGTTTTTTTAAAGTTGAGAATTAAGGAAATTATATCTGCTTTAGCACTAAAATTGCTTTTGTGATAGTTTAAAATGAAGCCCTTTTGTTGTGAATCTTCTTTCTAAATTATTCCACAAACTTTGGTCCAGTTATAGTTCAGTGTATTTATGTATAGAAAATAAAGTTAGATTGCCTAATACTTAACAGCCAGAAGTACTAGAATATATGAAGACCTTTATTTCGATGTTAAATAAGGATCGTTATTAAATAGATATATATAAAGATCTTTATTTCAGTCCTAAGGTGGAAATAAGGACCTGATCTTAAAACGATTCTTTTCCTGAAACTGAATAAAAGAATTTATTTTTACTTGTAAGAATAACATTATGGAAGAAACCTTTTAAGGGCTGAATGGATACATCCGACAAGAAATACGCATATTGATACTTCGTATCTTTCTGCACATGTGATGTAGTAATGGTCAACTGCGATGTATCGATTGAAATAAAATGATTAAAATCTTTCTGGAAGTATTATCTTTTTTTTTTCTTACAGATTTTTAAGCAAGTGGATACATTTTACAAGATTTAGGAATATGAATGGGTGCTTTTTAAGGAGATATAAATGAAAGAAACAAACTTCAATAAAGAATATTCTGAATTTAAAAAATGTTCTCTATATAAATTTTTTGATTTATAATGGAACTTTATTTTAATTCAAATTACTTTAAGAATTTCGTTAAAATTGTTTCAAAATTTGCTTCTATTCACATTTTAATAAAATATATCTAGAATTTAAAATTAATAGCTATTTTTTCATCTAGCATGTACATTTGATTACTGTAGAATTCCATAGTAATATCCTAAGATTATTAATTTCGATATTATCGGGTTTTTTAATTAAAGAAGTCTGAGATTCAATTTTAATTTAGAGAAGTTTATGCTCCGTCATCAACTTCAACTAACAATATATCGCTTTTATGTTTCGTGTTTAGTATGGGATCATCAATGTAGTGCAATTTAATTTCCTACGAGAAATACAAAAAGAAATATTAACACGAATTAAGTATAAATTTAATAAATGACAATACATATTATTTGAAGATTGCGTTAGATTTTTAAATGTAATATTTAAAAGCTTTGGTAATGATAATTTAAATACAACAATAAATGCTGATAATGTATTTACACACATTTGTTTGATTTTAATTTATATCACTCTCTGAAGCAGAACGAATGTTATTGGTTGGCGACAGACCTTTATGCACACTCTAACGCATGTATACATACATATTCAAGCATAATCTAAGCTAGGATTCTTCAAACTTTCATGCTAGAAGGTAAAATTAATAAATTTACAAATATCTGAGGGCTACATCGATAAATTAACATTGATCCACCGGCCACACGACTGTCATAAAATATTATAGTCAAGAAATTCATATAAAAAAGGAGAGCTTTGTTGTACAAGACTACAACTGATTCTAAGGGAAGATATGGTGCTTACGGATTTGTATATATCTATCTGTTTCAAAAAGTTAAATTAAAGTAATTTGCGCAAACCTGTTAAAACATAAGAGTCTACATTTTTTTACGAAAATTTCGGAGATTTTATGCATAGTCAGATTTTTTTTTATGCTTACAAGTATTTAAGATACAGAGAAATTTTTAAAAAATTGTTCACTTTCAGAAAAAATTTTCACAAGTATATATCAAATATATCAGTGAAATGTTTTAAATCTTAAGAAAAACAGGAAAAAAATGACGTTTTTCACAACAAAAAGCAAACAAGGCAATTCTTTTTTGAAATTGCCTCAAATTTAAATGAAGGGCCACTAAAATGCCCTCAGAGGGCCACGGGTTTAAGACCCCTAATCTAAGCAATCCTTTTCAATTTGATCACTAAATGAAATAAATTCATCTGCTAATTCGTAAGAGTACAACTCGCTTGAATAAAAATCTGTGCTGTTCAAGCTATCCAAAAAATAAATTTGGGATTTTTATAATTTTATTGATTATTAATTGTTATTTTTATTTTTGTGAATGTAGTTTAATAGCTTTTATGAGAAAGAATTTAAAAATCTCTAAAACTTTCCTCAAAATCAAAATAACATCCAGCATTTTTGAACCTCTCTTAAAAAATAGAAAATGATTAAGAAACGAGAAAATTTGTTACAAATAGTAAATAAGTAGTAGTAGTTTGTAGTAGTAACAAATAGTTTGAAGTTTAACCACAAATATTAAGATTTAAATTACGAACGTCTTGTCTTAAAAAGGAGATGCGCATTATTTTGCTATGAATTGAAAATATTTTCTAAATGTGAAAACTTCGCTATTCCTTCTTGGGGTACGTTTTACAGTTTAAAGCTATAAATCTAATTCAAACAACTCTAATCTTGTTTTTAACAATTAAAAAGGTATTATAAATTGCATACAAAAATTTGATCCATTCATTATTAAAAAATAATTACAACTGAAACGAATTTCAATTAGAATAATTACTCATCCAAGTCAATCCATTTCAAATAATTTTCCGTTATTAATTTTTTAAAATATATATGTTGATCGTGTTGTCGTTAAATAGCTTCAGACTATAGCAATAACATCTGCAAAAAAATTCTAAAAATTACTGTAGCATAGAAATGATATTGATACTAATGTTATATATATATATATATATATATATATATATATATATATAGTTGCATAATGTTATCATAGTCATAAAAAGGATAAATGAAAATGACACATGTAATGTACTCAATATTTAGCTCTCCGTTATAATCCTTTTTTTACAAACATGAAAACTTTATTATATTTTATGTATAAATATAATCAAAAACAGAGGGTGAAGTGTTTTTTCTTTGATTACTTCAGAAATCCACATGGATTTTCAAAGAATCCATTAGAGTTTCGAGCAATTAATTCACAGGGAAAAATTGTATTCAGGGGTCCAAAATATGTGAATCATAGGTTCGCTATAAAATTATTCGTAATTCTCAAAATTATCTGAATGGTTGTTCAACTGTCACAATTTTATACTTTGGTTATTAAATCATTGTTTGACATTCAGTTTTATTTTATCGGTTTCGGTTTTTCTTTCTGAGTAAACGATTTGAATCATATTTTCCTTTTCTACTTCCGTCGCAATCTTTCTCTTACAATAAATTTGCTTCTAAAATTTCCTTCCGGGGATAACACATTTGAAATTCTATTACTGCAGAGTAAATAAGTTATTGGAATTCCACATGAAAGGTTAACTTCGAACTGCGGTGTATGTATATTCCGTGATTTAATCGTTAAACTAGTCATGAAGACAAATCATATTTTTCAATCCATAGAAGTTGCAGAAACTCGCCTTTTCATAGTTATATAAAGGAAGAAATAAGATTTTGATTTTTTTTTTGCAGTTATTATAAATGAGTATAAAGGTGATGTTTTAAACATAGCTTGATACATGACGTATTTATTCTTCTATCATATTCTGAAAAAATTTATCAATGCAATAAAAATAAGTATTGAAAAAATAATCATTATTCTAGGCACTTTAAATTTGTTTATAGTAAATAAGTTAAAATTTGTTTAATACGTAATTTTTTAAAATTGCAAGAAATATAATTTTTGAGACCATCTG
>BMAV01028144.1:67652-78901 GCA_019973955.1 Trichonephila inaurata madagascariensis
TGTGTGTGTATATATATAGGGAGAGAGTGAACTAATAGTAGGAATTGAAAAATAGCATTAAATATTTAACAGCATATATGTTCTATAAAAATTTTCAATCGCGTGCGTTTTTGTTGGAGTGATATTTCATTTACTAAAACTGTAGTACTGTTGATTTTCTATGGTTAAAATCAGTATTAATGCTTTCGAATGTCCAAACGAAGTACAGTGAAAATCGTTTAACACGAAATTGTGATGACTGAAATATTATTTCGTGTTAAACGATATTGCAAAAAATAAATAAATAGCATATTTCAACAAAAGCAAGTTTATTAGAGTATATTTTATTTTCATAGATATGTATATATACATATATTTAATAAAAATCAATGAAACAAAAACATTCACAAACAAGATCTTAATGAAATTTAAAACAATTTTCAAGTTTTTTTTTTTTTTAAACATAATCTAAAAAAATTCGATTTTTTCTTTGCATTTCTTTTTTTTAGAACCAATTTGTCAACAAATTATTTGATGTCATCCATTTTGTTATTCATTTCACCTTTGGAATGTGCATTTAAATAACTGAATACACTTCTTATGATGTTCCGCGTTTCAGGAAAGCCCTCGTGTAGCTGAACAGTGTGACGTTAATATTCACTCACTCACTCACTCCGCGGTTCAGATGATGTGGAAGAAGGAGTTGTATTATTCATTTCATTTTCGTCGTCGGAATCTGCATCAATGATATTTTTTTAGCTTTGACCAAACTTCAAAATGTCTTTGTCCACTATAATTGAGGCTATACCCACATTATCATCATCTGGTGCAGTGATACTCAACCTGCGACCCACGGGCCGCATGTGGCCCGCCGGCCTTTTTTGAGTGACCCGGTCATAGCTCATTGCGCTATGAAATTCAATTATTTGAGAACAATGTACTAAAAATTCTATCAATAAAGCAATCAAAACCATGAATTTGCTTTTTTTTAAATAATAGAATGTAAACAAGAAGCAATGCTATATATATATATATACTATAGTATTAAAGTAAAAGCGAAAAAAATGAATTTTAACATTTTGATTAATGGTACTTTGTCCAATGTTGCTTTGGTCTAATAGTGTCCCCCCCCCCCTATCCTCATGGAGCGGCCCGTGTGAAATACCTGTCATATGTTTGGCTTAGTACCCCTGATCTAGCACATCCAATGATACACAGTAGGACAGTCCAATCTGGCTAGTATTACAAATTTCATTCATTCCTAGAAAGAATTTTCCTGTTAAGCGATTTTTGTTTCGTGTTAAGAGAAAAAATATATGAAAACACATAGTAGTTTGACGGGGCCGTTGTATTATTTCTTGTTATCCGATATTTTGTCTTAAGGTATCCGACTACGTTCGGAACCGTGATTTTAAAAAGGCGCATAAATGGATAATTTTCATGATATTTAGTGTCACTTAGATTAGAATACATGTATAAAATTGTTTTAAGGACATTTTGGCAAAAAAAAATTATTGAAATACAATATTTCGGCAAAAAATTGACTTATAATAATCTTTTTTCAAAATGTTCTCCTTTTATAAAAACTTCTTCTAAAATAATAATATTTCGCACGCGCGCGCTTATATAAAGCAAAGACTTCTCCAGAGAGTCTGAACTAGGATTTTTGAAAAATTCACATTATTTTCAGAGTTACCACCAATTGAAATATAATGATCGGCGTTTATTTCTTAAAATTGCTCCCTTCTGTTGTCGTAAAACATGGATAAACCCACTTCTAAGTTATATATTTCAAAAATTCTAGTGGAGCCTCTGTACAGAGGTCTGAGTTATATACAGGCAAAATATTATTATATAATAGAAGCATTTTTCACAAAAGGAGAAAATTTTGAAAAAAGGTTATTCTAAGTTAATTTTTTGCCGAAATATTATATTTAAATAATTTTTTTTTCCAAAATGTGTCCTTAAAACAATTTTATACATGTATTCTAATCTAAGTGATACTAAATATCATGAAAATTATCCATTTATACGCCTTTTTAAAATCACGGTTCCGAACGTAGTCGGATACCTTAAGTGTTTTCGCATTGAACATATTTCCCTGTATTTAGTGTTTTTTTGTTTATTTTTATCGTACGATAATTTTTTTATGAATGTACATTCCAGCAAACTGTACTTTTTAATTTTTAGGTATAATCATAATACACACTTTTTTTTATTCGAAGAAACCTGAAATGTGCATGTTCAATGCTTTTATCTTTTGAAGTCTAGATATAGTGGGTGAGTAGATAGTAAAAGCATGGAATGAAAATAAACCTGAGGTAATTAAAAAGTCATTTAAAAAAATGTAGTGTATCTAACGATCTAAATGGAACAGAAGATGATTATTTATTTATAGATCAGAGTAATAGTGATGGTGAAAAGGTGAAACAGGATTGGGTAATGGGCCTGAAGATATTAACAGAGGACGAATATGACGAACATATTTCATGTAATCCAATAATTAAAGTTCACAAGCTATGCCATTTCTTTTAAATAAACTGTATCTAGGTATATGCAGAAATCTAGTTTCTTTTATTCTCATCTTTTCCTTATTTTAAAGCTATCTTTTTTATACCCAGTGTATAACAAGCACCTTTAAATTTTGATCTTCATTTTCATGATAAAATTGTGTGTTATACCCTGGAATGTGTACTGTAATATAATTTGTTCAGCAATAACTCGAAATTTCTTTTGAGCAAAAAACATTTTATTTGTTTCCATGTATTTTATTTTTTCTTTTATTTTTTATTTATTGATATCAATAGGGGGAGTGCATTTTGCATATACAATAGGGAAAAGAGATTAATAAATTATTTTCAGTCTCTTTGAATTCCAATAAAAATATTTTAATTTAAAAATTCTATTATTGTTATTAAGTAATTCTAATAATTAAATCTAATTAATAATTAATCTGTAACTAAGTATTGTTCTATTATTAAGTATTGATTTGTATGCTTAGATTATTTTCGTGTGTGAAGAAAAAAAATTGATCACTAATTAATTGAGATAAATTAGATTATTAAATTTTTACATAAATTTCTTGATTTTTTTTCATTTAGTTATATAATCTCTCGTTTGCTCCTTAATTTCTTAGATAAAACACCAATTTACATTTTTATAATTTAAAATAATTATATGACGTTTCAGAAAAAAAAATATACTGTACGTATAGCAAGTAGATTTCTAATTTCAGGTACTGATTACTTCGCCGTATAATCTGGGACATCTAAAGCATGGGCTAACTGGGCCCGGGCCCAGGAATTCAACCTCGGAGGGGGCCTCGTTCTCAAATATGTCTTAATAAGATCATGATCAGGGTAATTTTAATGTTCCAATATTATTCCCTTACATATTCTGAGAAAAACAGGGAATTTCAAACTGTATGTCATCTGGCAAAAGTGGTAAGGAGTACTATGTGATTATTGTTGTTTATGTCTAGGCCCAGGCCGAATATCACAAACAATCATTCAACTCATTTAGTCGAAATGTGGCCTTCGGTCAATCCGATTTGTGCCTAGATTTTTGAGATAGTGAGTCGTGCACATTTATTTGTTTTAAATTACCGTTTGAACGAGTATTTGATAATGCATGCTATATATATTATCGTAATTTAAATATCTCGGGTAGAGTCTACTTTTACATAGGAGCCCAGGGCCGTAAAAATCTTAAAATTTCTCTACGACCAGGGTCTAAAAGAGTCTTAAGAGGTCTCTGCGTATAATTGATGCTCCAAACTCGATTTACTAAATATTTTTAAATGCAACTCGCTGATAGATATTTTCTAAACTAAATATGCACTTCGGTTTGATGATTAAAATACATAGTTTTTGTAGAAACTCTTCAAAACACATTAAAAAATAGATTGTTTTAAACGTTTTATAAAATCTTCTGTGTGTTTGCTTACGTTATTTTCATTTTTTTTTTAAATAAAAGCGATAGCTGCCAAATTATCAACCTTCCAGAAGTAGAAATTCATAAAAAAAAATAATAATTAAAAAAATATAAAATGATTTACCGTAACATCCGGCGTATCACGTGCACTTTTGATACAAAAAATACGATCGAAATTTAAGGTATCAGACTACGTTCGGAACCGTGATTTTAAAAAAGCGCATAAATGGATCATTTTCATGATATTTAGTGTCACTTAGATCAGGGCACATGTATAAAATTGTTTTAAGGACATTTTGACAAAAAAAAATTATTTAAATACGATATTTCGGCAAAAAATTAATTTAGAATAATCTTTATTCAAAATGTTCTCCATTTGTGAAAAATGCTTCTATTATAATAATATTTGGTCTGTATATAGCTCAGACCTCTGCACAGAGGCTCAACTATGATTTTTGAAAAATTCACATTATTTTCAGTTAGAACTATTTGAAATAATTTTTTATCGGCGTTTTTATCTTAAAATTTCCCGCTTCTGTTGTTGTAAAACATGGATAAACCCACTTCTAAGTTATATATTTCAAAAATTCTAGTTGAGCCTCTGTACAGAGGTCTGAGCTATATACAGGTAAAATATTATTATATACTAGAAGCATTTTTCACAAAAGGAGAATATTTTGAAAATGGGTCATTCTATGTTCATTTTTTGTCAAAATATTGTACTTAAAAATTTTTTTTATTGTAATACTATTCTTAAAACAATTTTATATACATTTTCTAATCTAAGTGACACTAAATATCATAAATATTATCCATTTATACGCTTTTGCAAAATCACGGTTCCGAACGTAGTCGGATACCTTAAGGGTGCGCGTTATGCGCCGGGTATAAAAACGATAGCTTTAAAAAAGTAACAAAAGAGATGAGCATAAAAAGAATTTTAGTTGTTCACACACATTGAAATTATGTTTATTTGAAAAAAATGACATGCCTTATGAACTAAAAGCGTTGTAGATCTAGAAGTATATTATTTTTTCAAATGTCTGGGATAATACCTCGAATAAGTGACTTCAAATCATAAGAGAGCATTGTATACTAACATAACATACTAACATTTCTTTGTAAAAAAGGGGGTGCGCATTATACGACAAATATAACTAAAAATTAAAAAATACAGTTTTAAAGTAGGGGTGAGTATTATAAGCCGGATTTTACGATAGGTCTATAAGATAATTTCTTAAATCTTTTGGTTTTATTGAAACAACTATGTTTGAGAAAATTAAGATTCGAACAAGTCATTCGATTCGTTCAATGTTGGCAACAAAACTAGTGACCTTAATTATTGGGGGTGGGGTACTCCTTTTTACTTTTTTTCTTCTCCTTATATGGGCATTTCAGCTACTTTTCAAGCTTTACTCTATGTAATTATAATGAAACAAATTAAAACAATTTATAGTATTTTACAACAATTGTAATAGAGGCATATAGCATTTAACACTTTTATAACAGCATGCATATATCGCCGACTTGTTTTTTTATTACGGTAAATAACTCAGCATTTGAAAAGATTGAATCTTTTGGAGCATTTCTATTTTTTAGACGGATCAAAAAACTCAGTAAGCTCATAACTACTGCAATGCTATTTTAAATTCTATATCTTCCATCAAAATTTTCAAAAAAAAAATTTTACTTCATAGAGTGCAAGAGTTTTTGAAGTAAGAACGGTGAACTCTCTTTATCGAACTAAAGAGATTACAAATCTCTGAAAATATTTAATTTAATCCCCTCGAAAAAAGAAATTTAAAATTCTAAAAACTTGGAAACTAAAAAAAATGAAGAAAAAGACTCCTATCATGCGGATTTGAAGTATAACATCTCGTTTCTTTCTCTTTCACGAAAATAGAAAAATAAACGCAATATATTTTTCCATTCCTAAATAACTTGTAATACATTTTATAATTTATTAGCCTTTCGCAGTTTCTCAAACAGTTTTCAAAAAATTTCAAAAGCAAAAATTCAGTTCACGATAGATAGCCTAGCGATTCAATTCACATAAAACATTAATAGATTTGCAAATTCTATCTACCGTGACTCAGCCATCACGATTCAATGCGCTTCATCTATTATATTGCTAATTATACTCTAGATCAGTGGCTCTTAAACTGTGGTCCACGGACCCCCGAGGATCCTCAGTGCCTCTCTAGGGGGTCCACAAAGGTCTATATTCAATGTTGAGATTTCCCTATTTTACAGACTCTGAAAAGCCTCGCGGAAAAACTGAAATAAAGGCCAATCAAGGCTAGTTTACTAAATTGCCCCTTATGAAAAAACTCTATTAGAATGCGTATTTTGACCAAGAATATTGATTGAGGTTTTTTTATTGTTTGGATTATATAGCCATTACTATGCCATAATATTTTCAAAAAATAGCAGAAACTTATAGAAGTGTTAAAAAAGTCTGTATACGTAGCAGAGAGAGCCTTGGGATAATTGAGGAACCTTTATATTACTCAGCCATGTGTTGGGAGTCAGGCAAGGGTGTTCAAAAACTTGAGGGTCTGCGATGTCTGGCGAGTGAGTGAGTGAATATTAACGTCGCACTGTTCAGCTGCACGAGGGCTTTTGGCGACGGACCACGTAATTTTGAACCATGGGCAAGTGACGAGGACGACACCTGAGCTGACACCCTCCTCTCCTAATTACCACACCACACCAACGGAAGGACGTTTCAGCTCTCAACAGATTTAACGTGCATCGTTGCCCTACACGGCGGGTCTTTAGTGGAACTGGGCTCGAACTCATGACATGTCTGCCATGATCCGATACCTTGACCACTGGGCTACCGCAGTCCTCCGCGATGTCTGGCAGATACATAAAGAGGAGACGCGGCGATCGAAAGTTTAAGAGCCGTTGCTTTGAATGTATTCCACCTTCCTGTGTTGCATCAATGTAAACTTAAACGTTCTTAAATCGAATAGGGACAAGTATCAAGCAAATCTAATCTTATTTTAGAGTTTTTTCCAAATTGTATCCATATTTCGTCATATTCTCGAATTCATATGTAGGAAAATATTCTTTATTAGGTGGCATATTAATGGATCACGTTCTTTGAATGCTTCTGAAATTTTTTAAAAAAAATTAGTAAAAATATATTATTCACACAAAGTTAATTATTCAGCTGAATTTTTAATTTGTTTTTCCTCTTATCCACACACACACATTGTTATTTTGCAGTTTATTTATGTTTTGTGTCCCTTTGATATCTTTTCACACGTGACCGCAGTAGCCTGGTGATTACGGGCACGAACTCTTAACCAGTGTGTCATGGGTTCGCGTCCTGGTGCCTCTGAAGATACGCGATGTAGATGGGGCTGCTGCACGTTAAATCTGTGGAGTACAAAGTATTACAAAGTTGGTGGGTATTATAGTTTGGAGAGGGATGTCAGCTGAGGTCACTTGGCCGAGGCTCAAAATTACGAGGTCCGTCGTCAATAGCTTTCGTGTTGTTTTATAGTGTGACGTAAATTAACACACATTCACCTCTCTTGACACGACAGCCATGAGGCCGTGACAGAGACCACAGGGGTACCACTGCCACGTGATGGATCTCGTTCCTTTTAACCACAGTCAAATAACGATGAGGTATTTGAGCTCGCATCCTACTCTCCAAACTTTAATGCTGCGCCAACGTGAGGACCTCGAGCCCCGGTAGCCTAGTGGTCAAGGTATCGGATCGTGGCTGGCATGTCACGAGTTCGAGCCCAGTACCACTAAAGACCCGCCGTGTAGGGGAGCGATGCACGTTAAATCTGTCGAGAGCTCAAACGCCCTCCCGTTGGTGTGGTGTGGTAGTTAGGAGAGGGGGAGTGCCAGCTCAGGTGTCGTCCTTGTCACTTGACCATGGTTCAAAATTACGAGGTTCGTCGCCAAAAGCCCTCGTGTAGTTGAAGCGACAGTGCGACGTTAATATTCAATCACTCACTCGAGCCCCGACAGATTTCAGCACCATTTCATGAGGGTCCTTAGTATATACCTGTAAAAAGTAATATAACTGAGGGACAACATAAGAAAAACTTTGAGAGCTGCTAAAATAAATAAATAGAACAAAACATTTTTTTAAAAAAATTATTATTCAAGAAGTGTGATAAAAGATTTTCTTTTATATGGGATTTTGCATGTATAAGATTCTAAAATATATATCGAAGACTGAAAAATACTCTGTTTAAAATGTAATATCGCACATTTTAGTAAAAATAACTACTAAAAATAATACATAACATATAATTCAAAATAATTATT
Source organism: Trichonephila inaurata madagascariensis (assembly GCA_019973955.1). Lineage (NCBI taxonomy): Eukaryota > Metazoa > Arthropoda > Arachnida > Araneae > Nephilidae > Trichonephila > Trichonephila inaurata. Next base: position 75,864 of record BMAV01028144.1, read on the forward strand.
GCATAACCAATATGCGTATACGCACGTTAATTCCGCAGAATTTTGTTTCGTACGGCTAAGTTCTCTGAACTTTTATTGCTTTTAAATAAAAAGAAAATATCTTCCACATTCCTTTACTTGATAACGGCTCGAAATATTCTTGGCGAGTTTCTTGGCATCCACTGAACGGTTGGCGTCGAACCTGCCCTTTAAACCTCACGTAAAAGAAGGAAAAAAAACACCCGTTCGTCTGCATCACTTTTCTACTTCCATAACTTCTAACTCTCTTGATCACCATGGCTGATGTCAAAGTTGCTGCATTGGTTGCTTCTGTTCGAAGTTCCCCAGGAATTCATTATAAGAATCCGGTAAATACATTTTATCTAACTTTTAATCCTAGCTTATTATTCTGATGTTATTTTGGAAGTTTCGGTAGAGAGCTTTTGGCTGAGATATATTTAGAATGTGTACATGTGTGTTGTCGTAGCCGGCATTTTGACACGTGGGTGTGCCTGTTTTAAAATGATGGGTGTAGCAAATTCTTGATTAGTTTAACTTTGTTTGAATGTTATGAGAGCTGTGTAAATTTTAAAAACTTAACTTTAAAAAAAAAGTTCGAGACTTTGTGAATTATTTTTAAATCACTATAATAAATTTTAACGGTGAATTTTTAATATAATTCACTTTATATTTAGTCAATGTTAAAAACGGGTGCTAAACATTATTATAATTTAAATATTTCCCAGATTTTAATAAAAATTTTAAACGAGCTTGTGTGCGACATAATTAAATTGTTACATGCTTTAAATTTAACGATTCTATAAATGTACAATTTTTTTTTTAAACTTGATTCATTTGAATTTTGAAATTTATAAATTCATTCGACATTGAAATATTTAGAGAACGTGAAAAGATTGGAACAAAGATAGTTGGTATTAAATTGCGTTGACGTTTGCACGTCAGCATGGAATGTTCTCTTGAACACCCCGGGAAGAAAAATGAGAATTTCGAGACAATGAAATGAATGTTGTTTAAATACGTCAAATGTTGGTATTCTTACGTTGAAATTTTTCATTAAATTCTGAGATAAAATAGTTTCTATTTGGTTTACATTATATGTAGTCTTGTTGCCACCCCATTTTATTTATAAAATTCACTATAGGATTACTTCAGTTTAAGGCTGTTTTCGCCATCTTTACGAGAGCGTGAACTTGTGTGACGCGAAGCACATTTTCGAACAGAAAAAATGCCTGAATTTTTATAAAAATCTGTGACATTGTAACTCGTGCATTTGCTTATAATATAGTGTTTTTAAAATTTCAAAATATTTCATAAATAATTGGGTTTTTTTTTTAAATATGTGAAAGGATAGTAGCTCATTCAGCATTACGGTATAGGAGAAAAAATGCAAAACTCATTTTATTAAAGAAAAAAATGTGTCAACTCGGATAAAAATGAGTAGTATGATAAAATAAGTGATTCTCTACAGGACAGTGTAGCCAGAATATAATAATGTTTGTATCTGATGTATTATATCTGAAAAAATATTCCGAATTCGGCCCCTAATCTTTAGCATTAGCCGAAGATAGCCTTAATAAGAGCGAATAGGAAGGAAGAAAGATTTAAAATTGGAATTTTTTGAAATTTGCAACTTTTGCCACATTTTTATAATTTTATCTAAATTTATTGTGCTTTATACGTTTATAGTGGATTCTAATGAAGATAAGACCTTCCTAAGCAGATTCGTGTGTGTATATACAAGTATTCTGTTATCGTCGCAAATTTTCTGATAACATAAATGACTTAATCCACTTTTCTTCCATCTACGGCATTACAAAACTGTGGGTTGCATTTTTTCATATACCAGTTTTATTAAGTTATGACGTCATCGAGGTCAAGCCGCCCTCATACCACTCTCTTGATGTCATGTTTATTAATACTGGACAATTGCCCATTGGCTTTCTTCTTTCTTTTCTTGATATATCGCCAAGTTCTGATCTAGTTGTATTAAAAGATAAAAATGAAGTTTCTGTTTCCTTTTAATTTATGAAGATATCTATATGTAATATACAGAGCTATACAAACAATAGTTTAAATTATTTGATCTTATAAAATTTAGTAACAGCTTCATATAATTACTATTGCAGATACTAGCTTTAGTCCAATTTAATGGGGTATAATTGTTCATTTGAAGGACACGAGAAACATTGTTATTTGACTCTGATCATTATCGATTTGCGATGTGGCTTTCATTTTGCCGAATCGATCAAAAACTCGATTTGATCGAACATTTGCTTACTTCATACAGATAATTTTTGTAATATTAGTTGAAGCGTAACACGTTTGTTGCAAATTTCGTCTAATAAATTCTTTTGATCAGTTACTGCCTCGTAAGTAAAATAGGTTTTTTAGTCAAAACGACTGTCTGATAAGCTCTTTAAGTTCAAAAAATTCGAATAGTAATTGATTTTATTGTTTTAACTTGTTCCATTTTTAATTCTGTAGATATGAAACGGTATATTTGATTGTAGTTTGAACTGATGCATCAGTTCAAACTCCTACGGCTGAAAGAATTCTGATTAAATAACCAAATCGCATTGGCGTTTATTTGAAGGGAAAATAGAATTTTGGTTAGTGACTTTTTTTTACTAAAAACTTATTCTAATTTTCAGAAGTTTTTAATTCACAAGTCTACAGTAAACACAACTCGAACTTCGAAATAGGTTTTTATGAAATTGTGTAATAATTACACAAGACCTCAAAGCTTAAATTCAGATTTCGTTTACACATGTTTGGAACTGTTCAAACCTTCTATAGAGAGAGACATTAATATTTCTCAACAATTTTAAAAGATCGCGATAGCTGAATGGTTTTAAGGTCCCGAACTCGTAGACAGCGTTGCTGAGTCGCGGGTTGAAAACCTAGTGCCAATGAAAACTTATCGTGTAGAGCAGCTGATGAACGTTAAATCTGTGGAGGCTCAATCCTCTTGTTGGAGTGATGCGGATATTTGGAGATGAGGGGTGTTGTCTTCGTCTTTTAACCATGGTTCAAAATTA
>BMAV01028144.1:85985-97298 GCA_019973955.1 Trichonephila inaurata madagascariensis
TTCCGATGAGACAGCTGTTAAATAATGAACGTAGAATTCGATAGCTATCTGTCTATCGCGTATCGAGAAATATGCGAATATTGCACGCTAAGCACCTGTTTAGAAGCACGGATTCGTGTAAGAAAATTGGCAAGTGCCATGTAGCCCAAAGTGATGCTGCTTTCCTATCCTACGAGAAATATATTATAGCTTTTTGGCATGAAAAATCAATTAGGGTTTATCTTATCACCCAGGGCTACATTAGGAATTTTATAATAAAGTAAATGTGTTGGCTGTTCCTCCGTAATTGAGACCGTGGTTTCACGAAGTAACTATTTGTAAATATTGGTGATGCGTGCGACTTTTCAATTTTCTATGGATAACGTTTATTTTTCACGATTTATTGCTTTGATTGACGTTGCTAAATTTAGATGGTTCCTGTTAACTAAGCCATTTCTAAGATTAAGAGATAAAAACTTTTTCCGTGACATGAAATTTGTTACGCAAAAGTATGAAAAGAAATGAACTTTTTTTTTCCCGTTTTATTTAACACGGTTGATATATTTCGCAGAATACCAAGATTGGGAAAAATAATTAAATGACGTATGTATTTGATTTGTGTACAAGTATTACATAATTTTACGAAGCTTTAATCTAGTGGGTTTTTTAAACACGATAATAAAAAATTTAATTCTATTGTAAAAAGTTCAAGCATTTGAATGAATTTAATGGAACAGATTTGGTTTGGTGAGTGTCGAGTATGAAGAATCTGACGGTAAATCATATTGTTATTCGATTAAGATCTTAATTCGATACTTCGATTGCTTAAATAGCAAAGATTTTAATTGAGCAGTTTTTGTTCCGTCGCTTTTTTGACAAAATAATAGTGTCTACCTTTTTAATCTTTTCAATATTTAAATTGTTTTTAGCTTTTCTATAGTATTTAATGTCTTATTGTTTTTGAGAAGGTAATTAAATCTCGCTTTCACTTAATTGAATTTAAGTCCAAAAGAAACTTTATTTCGAATTTGGATAAAAAAAAACCTACATTCGTATCCAAGTCGGACGTAGTACATTTCTGGCCGCTCTTAACCTTTAGATTCCTGTAAAATGACAATTTTTATAACTTTCTACCTCTACTGTATTTATTCTGGGTTAGACTCTAAAAGTCGTTTTTGACTCAATCATTGATATGTTCGATGGTAGGCGTTTTTATGGAGCCTTTAAGAATGCAGAGTTGGCATCCTGCCTTGCATTAAATTGCCAAGACCTGTCGGATATGATCAAATTGTTTTGTGAAGTATTGGAGGGAAATAGATTTTTATTGTACAACTAAAAATTTATGGCTGTGTGAAAACAAGACGGATTACTAATGTTTCCTTGGTATTTGCTTCCCTTGTTTAGTTTAAATTTCTATTCGGAAACTATTTTGACTCGAATGTATTAAAGTAATGAAACTCTTGTTATGATTATTGACAAGTCTTTTGTCGATAGCTAAACAAATAATTGGAATAAATTAAATTCTACTTAGGTTTTTATCTTTTGTCATTAATATTTTAAACAAGAATTACTATTTAAAATTGAAATTCGATGACTTTGTGTCGGTCTATTTAGTGAACAACCTAATCCAAAAAAAGTCATGCTTCAATTTTGTGTAGTGAATTATCGTCTAAGGAAACGGATGCGTTAAAGTGTATAAATTTGAAGAATCTTTATACTTTAACGCTGCGTAGTCGTCACCAAAATCATTTTTAATAAATTGAGAATTTTTTCACGTGACTTTTTCTTATTGATGCTGAATGATTAAAAGAAAATGGTCTTCCTTTGCATCGCGTGGAATTTTCTTAAAATTGAATTTTTAATTGACTACAGATCTGGTAAAAGCACGCGTTTTCTACTTGTCACATTTATAATTTTTTTTAATCGGTTATAAACATTCATTTTTCAATGTCGGCATTTTTTCGCATTGTCTTCCATAATTTTTTGGGGAAGTACTTGAAGATCTTTTAAAGTTTTCAATAACGGATCTCTTGATAACTTAAAAGGAACATTTTTTTTTTCCTTTTCATTCTTTAATGCGTTTCAGGTCCCAATGGCCTTGTTTGAATGGTTTCTATGAACAAAAATTTCCTTGACTCTTTCGGTTGTTAAAAAGGATATTGCCATTACTCATTCTTGGTTCATTATTTACTTGCCTCGGAGGGAGGTTAAAGTTTAGGACGTGACACTGAAGTAAATCTCTAGGAAATTTATCCTCATTAAATATAAGGCTATTGTATGAATAATTGGAAGTCTAACTTTTATGTTTAGCCTCAACGTTAACAGCTTTGATATTAGTGTAAACTATAAGTGATACATTGCGGTGAGATCTCTTGATGTCATGTATTGCAACCAAAATACAAAATATTGGTTAAATTTAAAACGTCTTCTGATGTTACTTTCATTTCAAAAATAAGTACATTTTTTTCCCTTTTAATCGTTGCCTGCTGTCTAATTTTTCCACTTAAATATCAAAAATTCACTTATTCTTTTGTAGCTGACATTTTCTACTCTTGGTAGTAACTTTTGTGTTCGAAATGATTAAACTGACAAATTTATGATTTTGACCTATAAGGAATGGTATTACCCTTCGATCCGTCTTGGGAATCTTTCATTCTGTATTGTCATTTTATTGCCAGATATTCGGGCGTATAACGCTCAATTTGACACAAAATTAAGATAGAAATTTAAGGGTGCACGTTATACGCCAGTTATAAAATCGATGGCTTTAAAATATGAAGGATAGATGAGTCTTAAAGAAGACGTCTACGTATATCTAAACTATTTAAAAAAATACCTTGTTAATTCTAATTGTAAAACATGAAAGTCCGTCATATGTCTTCCGTTATATTTTCATCACATCTAACTTTAGTTTCATCTTGACCATTGCTGTTATCTGTTACTGATTCACACACAAGTCTTCCTTTTCATCTAGAACGTTAAATATGCTGCGATTAAAAACTTTGATGTCGGGCTTAATTTCAATGATTTTGTCTAGTCGCACACTGTTTCTAAATTTCGAGAGATAGGAGTATAGAACATGTTCACATTTCAGGTTTCTTCGTAAAAAAGTGTGCGTTATAAGGCGAATATACCCAAAATAATTGTAGATTAAAAGTAAAGGAGCGCGTAATATACGGCCACTGTTAACACACAAATCCTGAAGCTTTAAAGTCGTGAATCTCTAATGCATATTTTTGCTTGTCTCATTCAGTTCATTAAATCGGATTTATAAAAGAACGTATCTCTAGCGTTTTTATTATTCAGTATATTTCTCCTTCGAAGTGTTCTACATTATTTTAAGTTATACATCAGTCTTATACCGGATTAATATTATTTCATCACTTGAAAAGCAAAATTACAGTAAATAACATTCAGAAACCACGTCAAAAAAGGAAAACTATTTCATTGATTGCATTGAAATTTGAATTTTCATATCCGTGAAGCGGGAGTTATCATATCTATCCTTTAGTTACATAACTTGCTCTTTACCTTAGGTAATAACATTTTGGAGTTGTGTGGGGGAACTCATTAATGAATGTTGTATATTTCTCACGGGCGATTGTTAAAATGGCTTCAGTAGGGGGAAAAATTTTCTCGGGTCAAAGGGGTCAAAGAAAATTGTTACTCAAAGCGGATGTGATGTCATAAAGCGTTTGACCTTAACGTCGTTGGAATGATAATAAGTTGCACAAAATTGTTTCTTTCCGTACTATAGTGACATCATCTACTACTCGCAAAATATTACTCATTGTGATGCAATTTATATGAATCTTAAAGCAGTATGACCGTATGAACCGCGCGCTTTCTTTTGAACGGAAATTAATTACTTATATTCTTGCCTTCGTAAAATATAAAAGCTCTCGCGTACTTCGGTCGTTAATTGATAAATTTATCAACCCTAATTTTACCATCACTTTCATGTGAATAATTATAGGTGTCTTTAATTTGTTTCACAGTAAATAAAAACCCTTTAGCTGGATGGTGAAACATTTTATAAAAGAATTACAAACGGACGTTGAATGAATATGAATTTTATCACAGAATACTTGTTAAATCCTTCATATTTTAATTTTTGGGATATTTGAATAAACCTTTCTTGAAATCCTTGGAGGCATTGTGCGAAATGTTAAATACATTACGAACAGTGTTTTCTTTACTTAAAATTTATCAATTTTTTTTCAATGGTCAAAATTTTAGTTTTACTTAATTCAAATATATTAAATTAAAAAATTTTAACTAGAGTTCATAAATTCAAAGATATTATTCTAATATTTTTCAAGTTGCTAAATGTAGTACTATTTGAACAGATTGAATGCAATACATGCAGTGGCGCACACAAGGGGGGGGGGCCCCCGGGGGGCCCGGACCCCAAAGCCCTTGATTTTTTTCCAATTGATTATAATTCTAAGTATATAGTAGGTAAAATTTAACTAAGTATTTGTTATTAATGATTAATTTTATTAATTAATGCTAATTATTTATTCAATAATTAGTTTTTTTACCGTGTTTTGTTCCCGAAAATCGAAAAAATCAAAAGAAGCATGATACAAGAATGGTGAACTTTCGACCCCGGACCCTCCCCCCTGGGAAAAATTCCTGTGTGCGCTACTGAATACATGAATGCATGCTTTTTATTACTAAACTAACATTATATTTTAGACTATGTACAAATTTTTAACATGTAATAAATTTCTGAACTTTTATTTCAGAGATTCCCTTTAAATATTAAGTTGCCCGATAACTTGGAATGTGGCTCAAAAATTTATATTCATGGATGTGCAGCTGCCGAACCCAATAGGTAAATTTGTTCGAATCTTATTCAATCTTTTGATATTTTAAATGTTCATTATATGTGCTTTTATTTTATCAAAATTTAACAAATTTTGTAATGTGTTCAATAAGCCTTAGAAATAGACGTCAATATTAGATTTCAATGCTAGAGGCTTATGAAAAAATACAATCTCATTGCCTTTATTTTTTAACTGGCTTGTTATGCATATTTCCAAATAAAAATTATGAAAGAATATATATAATCAAAATAGAATGATTCATATTATCTTCGCACATTGACTGCAAAAAAAGTTTGCTTAAGCTGGTTTTACAAACGTATTTATGTAAGAATTTGTTTGTCGTAAATGAGAACATTAAACTAAATGCGAGTTTTCTTGCAGATCGATACAAATTACTGTTGTAATTTATTTCAAACTTAAAAAAAATATTTTCAGATACCATTTTTTTTATCACACTTTATCATCGTCATGGTATCTGGCATGGCCCCCTTGTAGGCTAGTGCCTTTTGAAGATTCCTCCATAATGACGTCTTGTTTACTTTTGTTCTCAAAGTTTTCTCGTTTATAATCCTAAATGTCTGATTCCACCGAGTCTGTCCATCTCGGCCTTGATCTTCCGAATCCTAGTGGTACCTTTCCCTACAGTACCTTTTTAATTGCATTATCATCTGGCATTCAAATTATATGGGCTCTTCAATTCCTTCTATTTATTTTTGTGTTCAATGATTTCGGATCACACTTTATAAATTCTCAATTAAAGATCTTTGTTCTAGATTTATGTAACGAACAAGATCTAGTAGTTTGGTGATACTTAAGTTATAGTGTGTTCAAATTTTATTTCCACCTAGACGCATTTTAGAATATAATGAAGCTATTGCAGACCACAAATTCTGTTGAGTCGCGTAATAGAGGAAGATATCGCGCCTTTAAATAACTTTCTGGTATGTAATTACAGAATGTCTTTCTGTTTAATTCTAGATCAAAGTTAATTCAAATAAATGTACACACAGAATTTGAAAGCTTTTAATTACCGTGTAGGACACTCTTTGATCGGTACATATATCATACCTTTACTTTGAAAAAAATCTATTTCTTTTTGCCTCTTGAATTTTAGTCTTTTTATAATTTTAAATTTCTAAATTATTTTTGGAAGGCTCATTTAAGGAGTGCTTTAAAATCCTTGATATATATGCTAATCGGATGTAATTTGAGTTTTTCTGTCATTGATTCGTATTGGTAAATATGTATGCGTACAAAAAAAAATTCTAGTATTCTTAAAATACAATTTAGCGGAATGTTGATTTTCAAATTCTTATTTTAGATTGGTATCAAACTTGGATTAAGATTTTCGTGCAACTTATGCAAATAATCCGAAGTAATATTTTAGATTGTCCATCTATGTCTGCATCAATCTATGACTGTAGTGCCTTTTTAGAGGTATGGATACTAGGAAAAGCGGGAAAAGACGGTAGAACATGCTTTCAAAGTGGATTTATTATAGATTAGAAAATAAAATTGTTCGTAAATTTTTGCTGAGATCGGAGAGTCGGACGATAAAAAAGAACTTCTAATAAGTTTCTCTTCTAATAAACTTCTAAATAAGCATTATTGGGAATAGAAGTACCGGCTTTATCTTAGAGTTCGGAAGGTTAATTTAAGCAGAAACTTACTAGTTTGTCAAAGATTAATCGACAACTTTATGAAGTTTTAATGTACAACTTCAAGCCACAATTTTTCTATTTTGTTTTAAAAGTCCATGAATCGCACATTCGATAACCTATAAAATAATTCCAAGTATTAACATTAAAATAGATGCATCTTTGAAACGATTTTATTCAATTTAAATTCCACGTTCTTGCCCTACAAATTGTATTCTAAAAGCGGCACGGTTCTGAATGGGTTGACGGATTTTAACAACAGTTTGTAGAATGGTCCAGGCGTTTTGCCAAGTTTAGATCTTGATTTGCGGAAAGAAAGTAAATTTGTAGGGAGAAATGAATACTCTGAAAGAGCAGTGTGTCATCTGAACTAAGAATTTAAAGGAAATAGGATTACTCAATGATCGGTACGCAATCCTACCTCATAATTCAGTCGGTTAAAACTGTCATCAAAACCACCATTTAGAACTTTCAAACTCGCGATAAACTCGTTGAATTTTAACCCTTTATCTACCGCATTATGATTTGCTGCAGCTTTTTCATGAGGTTTTTTGAGCACTACATTGAAAATTAAGGGAAATACATAAGCAAAATACTCAACTTTGGGAAATTTAATCCATTAGAGCAAATTAATTAAAGATATTCAGCTGTAAAATTAATTATATACACTGTTCACTTAAAATAAACAGTCAAATCGTTTTCTAAGGTCTTCATTAACATACAAAAAAAAAAATAAGACACTTAAATTTTGACGTTAACTACTTTTTCGGAACAAAAATGACAATCTTTCCAATCTGTTGAAAACGCCGTCAGCTGAAAACGCAATTTCTGCTATAAAACTATTCGCCTTCCCCACTAAAATACTCGTCATAGAACCCGTGCTGCCATATATCTTGGAAGAGTGCATTTGAAAGAATATTCCTGCTAAGTATCGTCAGAATATTCGTAAAAATGGTTATTCTGTGGGATTTTAAAGCGAGTGGTACTTAAAAGTACCGTCGGTAGATAGAGGATTAAAGTAAGGATTTCTAAAATGGAATAATTACTTACGAATAAACTTGTACCTTTTTTATATATATTTAGATTTTATGAATATGGAATTTAAGTTTAAAATTTTATATTAAATTCATTCTGAACAAATCCGCGTTTATTTAGCAGGGAAATTATTTGGTGTGTATTTATAATTAACACTCAAAATCCTAAATCCACAATGAACTCTAGATTTTGCAAAAAGTCACTAAATTCAAAGGAATATATTTTATTGTATTAATTGTCTTGGTACAGAAAATGTTAGTTTTTATCAGAATTAGCGCTTAGTTACTTTTATTTTCCATGAATCAAACTACTAAACAATAAATTAGATTTAAAAAATCTGTTTTAAAAATTACCATTTTTGTTTGGTCAATATGGCTTGAAAACTTAAAGTTTTTGTAAATTTTTATACAAGCAATAATACCAATTGCATGCACAAGGGAAAAATGTGTATATATTTCTTACCGATATCTATTTCTTTTGTGTATGGAACTTCTCACGCGAGAGAATTAAAACCTTTTCTCAAATAAGCTCTCTAGATTAAAAAATGTAGTCGCCTGTTTCTTTTTTGAATTGAGAATGTTTTCAATTTGTTCTCGTATTATAATAGCTAAACTATTTCATTGCTATTTCAAAACTTAAAGTTAAAATAATCTTATATATGTAAAACTTTGTGGGAAAAGATAAATCGGCTTTTTATGAACTAGTCTTAAAGAAATTCCAAAGCATAACTGTGCTGATTCTTGGTAGTTAGAAATATTCTGCAAGAAAACGTGTAGAACTCGTAAAAGCAAACATTCCTTTCAATAATTTGTACAGTCCTCTTAAACTCATGATTTTTTTAAAAAAAATTTTCTACGGGTTTTAAAGTTTCTTGGTTTAAAAAAAGTATTTTTAAATCTTTGTTATTTTGTTGGCATTCCCCCTCTCCTCTCCTTCAAGAACAGCATAGTTTTTTTACAGAAATATACTAAAATCAATTTTCAAGGTTTTTTTACAAGATGCAATTTCATACTTGCACTACATCGCGCAGGTGTCTTTGATGAAATATGAACACAATTGAATTCTTTGACAAGGACATTTGTGACAACACATTCATCTAGAAATGAATATGAATGAACCCTTCGATGTGTATCGTTTGACAATATTCGGATGTCTGCATGGCAAAGTTTTAATGTAGTGGACTGTTTTCATGGTATTTTTTCAAAGCTTTATATAACCTTCAAGGACACGTTTAGTTTAGAATAATAACAAAACTTTAAAATTAGACTTCGGTCGTTTTTCTCCAGTTTTCTTGAAATTGTAACATTTGAATCGGCATTGTAAGTTTAATTTACTTGTTTTAAATGAGAATTTAACAGCATTTTCAGCAATGATTTCTTACTAGTAAAATGCCTTATTTTCTGTATTTTGGAAAAATATGAAGGTTTCTCATTCTTATGAGGGCTTAATTTATATAGCATAATTATTGTAATGAATTTGTTATGTCAAATTCATCAAAACTCTACCCATGTCTTCCAAACAGAATAGGGGCACATTGAATCTGTACCATGTCAATTGAGGTTTTAATATGAAAATATTGAGAGAATGATTGAATGAGGTTGTTATAGGTGAAAGAATGGATTTTAGTATAATTTTTAGCATGTAGCTCTGGTGTGTCATAATTTCGCACAAATTCTATGTGCTGGCTAGATCGAAATTACTTATAGCGTTAGTTTTAAGTTTTTTGTGTTCGATCTTCAAATACAATTTACTAAGTGTATCAAGAATATTTATGAACCATTTTTTTTTTCTCTACAAATTGCAGCTTTTTGTAATTGATATAAGCGAACGGAATTAAGTTCTAAGAACTTTAGTTATACGGCAAAAGATGGAATGTTTTGTTTTTGATGTCCTAAAATTCCAGGTTTCAATAAATCTGGAAAGTGGCTTAAGCGACTTTCTCTAATACATGAAAAATGTATAAAGCTAAAACTTAAAATGTGACATTGAGAAAACGAAGTCTTATTGTATAAGGAAATCAACTTGAAGTAATTTTTGTTAAAAGTTTTTATCTATATTTTGAATGCTTATAATATGGTTTGTTTTTGTTTTCCACTCTTTAATGAACACAATTTATAATGGCTTTCAATATTTAAACCATTGTAAAATTTTGCTTCCATCAACTCAATTAAGGAAAGAGTACGGCAAGCTCTTAAACTCCAAACACAAAACTAACAATTTTTTCTAACAGTATTTGTATAAAGAAATTTTGTATTAAAGGTATTGACTCTTTTTGTGTGAAGTTCAGTACTTTTTATTCCTAGCCTTTTTAATCTTCGGTTATCAGAAAATTGAAATAAAAGCGGAAATCTGTTCGAATATTCCTAACTAGACTTTAGGCCAGCGGCGTAACGGAGAATACTAGGGCTCCCCTGCATCAGGCTTTAGGCTCCAAGCCTAAATACGTACGTAGAGTTGGTCAAACTTGGAGTCTCCTAAAGTCTCTAGGGTCCCCGCAATGCGGGGGGTGTACGTTACGCCACTCCTTCAGGCTCTGTTCAAGATTTTTCCTAAGAGGGTCTTTAAGTTTACCTCCCTAGATTTTGCAAATTGCTTAAAATGTGGCTTTAACATTTTAGCAATAAATGTGTACCCCCCATAAATGGAAGAAATCAATGAACAATATTCGCTTTTAAGCTTTGCAAAACATTTTGTTGGTTAAAGGTTACAAATTTGAACAAGCTATTAGGCCAATTATCCAAGTCGGCTAAGAATTTGAAAAAGTTTCAGTCCTTATACAAAAAAAATTCCTTTTTGCTCTTTGATACAATCAATAACGTTAACAAAAATATTTTACAAATCGAATTTTGAAGTTGTCCGGTTAAAATTTACTTCTCAGTTTGGTTTATTTTGTCAAAAATATGTTAACATTGCAGTGTAATGAAACTTTCTCTAATAGAATAGTACAAACTAATGCGTCTAACTCGAAGATATTTAATTTTGCTGTCGATGTCGGGCGAATTGATATTCTTTAATTTGTAACGGTTACGGTTAGTGATAACAGACAACAGTAGAGTAGTGACAATTTTAAGGTTGGAACTAATTTTTAACTATCTTTCATATCATGCAAGCGAAAAATATTCGAAGAAAATGTATAGTTTCAAGACGATTGGGTGGTTGACTGTTTTGCGGTGAAAAACAAATATGGATCAGTAATTCGTTGACTTGTCACGAAAGTGGTTTATTTAAAAAAAATACCAATAAACAAGGAATCATTCAATGACACTTTTCCCTCCAAGATCTCTTTCAAGAGGTAATAAATAGAATTTCTTGAATAATCTTTGCAACAGCAACAAAGTGTTTTGTCGGTGGTAATGTCACAGCGGTAACGAAGATATCTTATGAAGTTTGTTTTACATTATTGGTAACCATATGAAACAGTTTACTGATGTAGAAACTGTGAAGGAGCGTTTATTAAATGCATTTAATTTAGTGTTAGTGAAAAATATAAAAAATAGTAATTAAAAAAAAGCAAACCATGAGTTATACAATATTTTTATTTTCCCCCCCCCCCCCCCTGTTTATCCTCATGATGCGGCCCACGTGAAATTGCTAACAAATGTTTGCGGCCAAGCGGAAAAAAGGTTGAGAACCACTGGTCTAACTTATATTTTAAGATATATCGATCCTTGGCGTGATACTTTTCTCCTTCAAACTATTCCGGATTTCTCACTGCCATGTCATGGTTGCATGCGCGCGTTCGGGGAATTGCAACTTAAATAGACAACTTAAAACTTGAACCTTTTAGTATGTGAAGGTCATCGAATAAA
>BMAV01028144.1:99325-113393 GCA_019973955.1 Trichonephila inaurata madagascariensis
TGGTGGGTTTATCCATGTTTTACGACAACAGAGGGGAGAAATTTTAAGAAAAAAAAACGCAGATAATTATATATATATTTCAATTCATTGTAACTCTGAAAATGTGAATTTTTCAAAACTCATAGTTGAGCCTCTGTACAGAGGTCTGAGCTATATATAGGCAAAATATTATTATAATAGAAGCATTTTTCACAAAAGGAGAACATTTTGAAAAAAGGTTATTCTAAATTTTTTGCCAAAATATTGTATTTAAATTCTTTTTTTTTTTGTCAATGTCCTTAAAACAATTTTATATGTATTCTAATCAAAGTGACACTAAATATCATGAAAATTATACATTTATGCGCTTCTTTTAAAATCACGGTTCCGAACGTAGTCGGATACCTTAAAGTACGGAACTTTCACCAGACAAGCAACGGTAATTAGCCTTATTGGCAAGTTTATTTTGAGTGTAATAAAATTTTTGCGAAGTCTTTGAACCACTCTAATCTATGTGACTGTTTTTTCCTTGCGAGGAAGTTTAATTTTGAAATTGATTAGCCGAATTAAATACTAATGGAAGTAATGTACGGGAAAATATGCATAATTTATTAAGTTATCTCAAAAGAACTGAAATTTTGTAGATTTATCAAATTTTCTCCAGTTTTTGTGCAAAGTGTTTGAAATTATCGTTGCTCTTTAGTAGCTGTATGAAAAGAGTAAATTGATATTTTTGACATTGAGTTTTTGCACTGAATGTAATTTAAATTAACCCAAGATTTAAGGAGGAATTACTTGCTAGAGGAAATTTTTTTTACATTTGTTTCCCGTTTCATAGATGTATTTATATTAAAAATTATCGTCATTTTAATGCTTTTCTATTGTTTCAGATTCGCTATTAATTTGAAGAATGCCGAGACCGACGCGAACAACTACTTGCACTTCAACCCTCGCTTTGACGAAGGTGTTGTCGTACGCAATAGCCGTCTGGACGAGGCCTGGGGCGATGAAGAAAGGGAAGGAGACATGCCTTTTGCCCCTGGACAGCCCTTCCTGATCACGATCATTCCAACTGTCGACTGCTACGAGGTTATTTTTCCCATTCCTCTTGTCTTTATATTTCCAAATAAACTTTTATTTCAAAAGAAGCTATTCTGGATAACGGTAGAATTGGTGTAGGATACGGGGTTCAAAAGTCTTTTCTAATTGACATGTATAAAAGATTCGCTGGACTTGAATCGCACATAGCCTTTCAAATTCTCAAAGGATTTTTGATGAAGTTGGTTGAAGCACTGGTCTATATATGGTATGATCACATAATTTAGCCTCGTTAAGTTCGTTGCCAACACCAATGGCTTATGTCAACTCTGAGAATGCATAAGTTTGACGTTTTAAATTGATCACAGTAACCGAATGGTCACTGTCGAGATTTCGCTATCGACGATGTTTCAGTGGAACAATGCGTTGGAGTTTAGATTCCATGGAAGATTGGGGCTATATAGCGGATTTGATTAAACCTGTACTTGTGTTGGCAGGGTGTAGGTATTTAGATTAAGATGTGCTAGCAGGGGTATGTCGACTTTATCGTTTCGACCGTGGTTGAGAATTAAGGTCCGTCCCTATTAGTCTTTTCGTGTAGCTTCGAAGTGTTACTCATGAGCTGACTGCCCATGAATTACCAGTGCAATAAGCAATTCTGCAAAAGGTCTTGGCTGCTGTGGCCGAATAGGCATTTAAAGACTTCGTTGCCCGTTATGTTCAAATCGAGGTCTTGAGTTCGTGTCTATATTCTACTGAAGAATCGTTGGAAATAAGCATATTACGTGGAGTAAAGTCTCAAAATCCTTCCATAATGTGTAGATTAAAATTAGCCTATAACGGGTGTTCTCTTCATTTGATTTCACCCAAGATTGTCTTTCGGAATTATGTGGAAGCTGGTACATATTAAATTTAGTCTTAACCTTCCCGTTCCACAGTTTTTATAGTCAAAATTCCATACCTTGACTTCTAAATTGTTGAATGTATTGTCTTCCTTTACATGGCTTAAGTGAACTCCAATTACGAGAATTTAAATGTAATTTAAAGTTGGAACTATCGCCGATAGAGAGGCCACAATATAATTCTAACTTCGCAATTCATCTTGCAAATCACAATGTCTGGAACTCAAAACAAAGAAAGTATTGTTAGATATCTTTAAATATACCATGATCGCATGTTACGGTGGAGAAAATCTAATGTATTTTAATAATGACGAAACAATTAACAAGACGTCTGCATCCATTTTTTAAATGAACATGCAGCTTTTTCGTATGTTGCCGTTAAAGTGTATAATTCAGTTACTTCATAGAATAACTAGGTATTTCACGAAATAACTAGACAAGTCACTTAAGGTATATAATGTAATCAATACTTTTCCTAGTTATTTTATGAAATAATTAATGATTTAAAGTGAAATATACAATTTCAAAGAGTTATTTTATAATTTTTGTGTAACATCTGGCCTGTCCCCCCCACACACTTCATAGTTTCTTTACTAATGATAACCTGCTTGGAGCAGGAGAGGGCTTGCACACTAAAAATTATCAATTCCTATGGTGTCACTCTTTTGATGGTATGGGGTTGATATTTGGGGATCGACTAAATGTTCAGATCCTGGGACACGACCACTGGCGTAGCTAGATCTGAGGGGGCCCTGCTCAAAATTCCTTCTGTGCCTATTTTTAGATATGGATTCCTGTTAGTAGGACTGTAGTTACACGTGTGGGGGGGGGCCCATATCATTGATACGGCGGTAGCTACGCCCCTGGACACGACTCCCCAGGTGTATCCCCCCTGGGCAGTTTTTTGCCAATAGCTCGACACCCGAACCTCGCGGTCCGTTTGGATCGCGAGGCTCGGACCTCATTTGATCTCCATTGTATACTTCCATCAATTTTCTTGCTCATATAGGGTCATTCTATTTTATTTAATAGTTTTAAACTATTTTAAATTTTTTTAAAATTTATTGCCAATTTAAATATCTTGGCTTGTATTTGAGTCTCGGCTCTGAGATTTGAATCGCAGGTTACATTCGTTGAAACCTATAAATCTGGCCGCTCCTACCTAGTTTAGTAGGCCTAGGGAGGGCTTTAGCACTAGAATATAATTTCCCCTTGTTAATCCTATGGGGTTCGGTAGAAATTTTGTCTCCCATAGAATTGAGCTAAAGTACTGATAGTGAGAGGTTCGATAGCACTATGTCGTATCGTTATGCTATCTAACCTCCCCCGTTCTACTCCCTACAGGGCTATTTCCTTTATCTCGAATCCTAGGCTACCTTGGTCATATCCGTACATGTCTGATTCGATAGATATTAGTATGAGCTTTCGGCACATATAATTTTATTGCAATAATCCTAATTCCTCTCCCCCATTTCAATCTCTCCGAGGACTTTCGAGTCTCTGCTTTGAAACTCTAATCATAGGCCGTATTTCATGCTTAAGTGATCAAGTAATCGTTATTCTGGGCATACCTAGTTAAAACGTAGAATTCAATAATATTATATACTTTAACGTGTGTGTGTTTTACCTAGTTATTCTATGAAATAACGGATTTCACACTTTAACGGTAACATGTACATTATAAAGATTTTTTTTTTGATTTATTATAAAGCATTTTCCATTTCGTCATTTTTCTCGTTTTAATAGCTCTGTTTGCGTTTTATTGGTCTAGTTTGAAATCGGGAAAACTTTTGAATATTTTTAAGCTAATAACTTTTTGGATTTGATTTATATTTAAACTTGACAAACTGCATGATTAGTTAAGTTTTACGAGGACAGTTGTATCAAGCATAAAAGCGTACAGATTATCTCAATCTTATAAAGAATTCCTCTTTCGTTTGCAACATTAGATTTGTTTATTAAAGTTAATTCAAAGTTTCTTTTCAGATTCAAGTGAACGGATCTCCTTTCGTCAACTATAATCACAGGGATGGCATGCCATTGTGTGATGTTACTCATATTGCCATGTGGGGAGATATCACCCTTTACGGCATTCATTTGCCTCTCAAGTCCTTGGTAAGAAAGACATTTTAATATTTAAATATCTAACCATTACTTTTTGGTTTGTTTTGGAATTACTTAACACTGTAAGAAGGCAAAATAATTTCATGCACACTCGGTAATGATTATTTAAATTGGATCCAACATTTTGAATTTGAAGTTATATAAAAATTCAAATTAATAGTGTTCTTTAGATGGACTACTCAAATACTCCGAATTAAACAAATGGACAACATTTTCTTTAACCTTAATGTAAATTACATTGGGAAAAATTTGACTTGAATGTTCTCTTGCCATTCTTAGATTTTGAGTTTTACTTTTATTTTCCAGCCTATTCCATTGAACCTTCGCATTCCTAAAAATACCTTTTATGGCGATACGCTGGTGTTCACTGGTGAAGTTCCAAGTGGTGCTGATAGGTATTCTTTTTTCTATAGTATTTATTTTTCAATATAAAGTTATTTCATTCTTATGGTGGCATTTTTGCTGGTAACTTAAGGCAATTTATATATACAAATCGATCTTAAGTTATTGCAATAAAAACTGATCTCCAAGTTACTTTACAAATAAGATTTCTAAACTTATGTTGCACACAACCAATAAAAATAGTTTATAATTAGAAAGAATAAGTAATTTCATTATGATTATTTGTAACGACTATTCTCAAATCGCAACTGTGGACGCGGTACCAGAGTGATAAGGGTTGAAAACTAATGGCCTGCGTTGTCGAGCTATGGGTTAGAAACCTCTATTTCCACTGAAGATTAGCCATGTAAAGAGGCTAATTCATGTTTAAATCTATCTAGACTCGGTCCTTTTGTTACCAGTGTGGAAGCTTGGAGAGGAGTGTTGCTCAGGTGTTGCCATCGCCACTTAACCTTGGTTTCAAATTACGAGGTCCATCGCCAACAGCCCTCGTATTGCTTCAAATAGCATAAAGCACGATGCAAATCATTCAGATGTTAAATCAAAGCACAATCATTTATTACGTTTTGCTGTTAAAATGGACTCTTAAGTTAATCATCAATGATTAACTTTTAATACTAAAAACAAAGACATTCTAGCTTGAAGCGAACAAAAGTACAAAACTGCTTTTATTTGCAGTCACTGTAATTAAAAATTTTATCACTCTTTTCCATGCTACATAGAGAGGGTTTACTTGGATAATCGCAATCTTTAAAAAAGTTCTTATGATTAATTTATCTCGTTAGCCAATCAAGTTTGAATGTTTCGTGACTAAATTTTAGATGAATTAGCGTTTCATTTGTAGCAGTACTGTTTTTGCAGTTAACATTAATTTCTGAATTTAGTAATAACCCCTTTATTTTATGGAACAGGTTCCACGTGAACTTTCAATGCGGACCCAAAGAAGACGCAGACATTATGTACCACTTCAATCCACGCTTCCCTGAAAACTCCATTGTTTGCAACAACCGTTGTGCTGAATCGTGGGGTGATGAGCAGGCTCTCGAGGGATCTCCCATTGTTCCCGGAGACCGCGTCACAGTGGTCATTGTCGCTGCCAGAGAAGGATTCATTCCTTTCATCAATGGAAATCCCTTACCATCGTTCGCACATCGTTTGGACGTATGCGCAGCTTGCACTATAGTCATCGATGGTGACATTAGACTTGAAAATGTTACATTCGACTCTCCTCCAGTAAGTATATCAGATTCGGATCTAATTAAGATTTTTCAAATTTATTTTTGCTACTTGAGACATCTAAACTTGTCTTGAATTTTGGAAGTCGGAGTAGCAGAGGGATCATAATTGCGAGTTCGTGGCTCGCGTTTTTGTCTAGCGATTAGTTCGCGTCTTAAAGTGACTTCATTACTCGTAGTATAACGAAGCTGATGCACGTTAGTCTTTTCGTTGACATAGTGTAGAATAGGGGTCGGCAACCTTTTAGTTGTGGTGTGCCAAACCAATCTACTAATGATTCGGCGCGTGCCATGCAATAGGGAATATTTGAAATGATTATAGGTTCCCGCGGTAATGCATGCAGAGTTGGAAATAGATGTCAAATGCAGATTTAGAGTGTTATTGTATATTAATTATGCATCATTTAAAAATTTATAAAGATGAAAAATAAGCGACACATAAAGTAACTATTCCTTCAATATAAATTTTAAAAAAATTGTAAATATATATCGTGTATCTTATAAGAATTTTTGTTAAAATTAAGAAATAAGCATAAAATTAAAATAGTTTCTAAAATATTACTAAATAAAAAAAATTAAATAATTAATGCGAATGCAAATTTTTTATTTAATAATTTTATGCAAATCTTTACTTAATATTGCAATATCAGGAGTGTTATTTGGCCTTTTAATTTGACGCACAATTCTAAGGAATTGAAAGTAAGAACTAACCTCTAAATAATGGGTGAGGCGTAGAGGAAAGAGACGGGCACTGAGAACTGCTCTACTTGCCACAGGTTACCAACCCCTAGTGTAGATTTTGTAGAGTTGTGTGTGGGGGCAGGGGTAGCTCTAGGGCCGGACCCCTGCCCAGGGCGGCATTTAAATCAAATTTGAGACTTTTTGTTACAAAAAATTTGATATATTTTCTGAAATATTTTTGGGTGTGAATTTGGTATTTCATTTAACGTATCTTATTTTTTAAATTTGTACTCTGTATATTTAATGAGTTTTCTTTTTATGTTGAAACTTGAAGTGCTCGAGGTAGGAGTATATGTTAAAGCATGGAATTTAATGTTTGCACATCTTTCACTGGTGACCTCACTCCGGGATGGGGATGAAGTTACAACGGACATTCCTTTCAATAAGTTAAAACAAACGCTTTTGATCCCCACCATTAGTAGACTACGTTTCGAAGAAATTGGCCTGCATAAATGGACGATTCCTTCGCTTACATTTTACTCGTTTGAAATATAACAAGTAATTATGTCCTCAATTTCGAATTATTTTGTATTTTTAAGACTTAAAATGTGTGTACATGGAGTGAGAGAGAGGAGCGGCATTCTCCATTTTTGTCCGGGGCGGCAAAACTGCTAGAGCCGACCCTGGGGGGGAAGGGGAACTCCGACCTCAATTTTGCTCGAGTGTCGTCCTTTTCACTTAACCGTTGTCAAAACTACTTAAGTCCTTCGACAGTAGCCCTGGTGTGTTACTTCAGAGAGCGATGCAAATTAATATCAATCAATAGTAATGGATTGTTCCTTCCAATTATACAACATTAACGATCGATCAGTTCAGTGAATTGAATAAATCTCAAATTTACATTAGTTTCAATTAAATATCATACGAAAAACACAAATTATTAGATTGGATGCTTTTGAAAATATATCGAAGGAGAAAAATTTGAAGTTTTTATTGTACTCTTAAAGTTGGTATATGAAATAAAGATTATGCATATAAATTGTGAGGTAGTAGACTACTTAGTTTTTTAGATGAATAAATATCGTGGTGAGCTTAATTGAGTCGAATCTCTTTAAGGCTGTTTTTGCTTAATGTTGAAGAATAAGAAATCGACTCTCCTTCTCCCCCCTCCAACTAGAGTACTTTTCGAGCATTAATATTATACACTAATAGCACTATTCTATAGAGCAGCATATTTTAACTTTAATTTACCATTGCAACACGAGACAAAAGGCGGGATTTTATAAAATAAAGTTTAATTTTTGTTAAATTAAAAAAGGAATTATTTATAAGAATTCGAATCTTTAGACGCAATATAGTAAACGAATATGCGTATAACGACACATCTTTATTTTAATACAAACTACTAACTCAAATACTTTAAAGGTTTGAGAACTGAATCGAGATACTAGGCTTAAAACTTTCATTCCATCAAAGACCGAGGTGGGGTAAGTAGCAACCCTCTGAGGAAATTATCTACATCAGAAGACATTGCAATATCGACTGAAAACCTTTCACATGAATGTGAATTTAGGGGGGAAATGTGGTATTTGGTGATGCCTTCTTTGTTAATTAGACGTAAATTAAAATTTATAAAACTAATCTCCCATCGTCTCTTACTGTACAGAGATGTTGGTTAAAAAGCTTGATTGAATTTTATATTGTTAAAAGTTTCATATTTAAACATCCTTTAAGTAATCTTAACTTTTTTTCATTATTGCTTACTAATGTTTAAAATCTTTCAGGTTAGGCTTCCCCCTCATATTCCCGACATTGATATTGATGCATTCGATGATAAAACCGTCCAGACCATACGAGCTGTAAGTATTTACTATTTTATGGAATGTTCATCATTCCAAAAATTTCAAAATTGTTTAATTGTCTTCATATTCTACTTTTGTTGAAACTATAGTTTTTGTTTTCTATTCCGAATTATTCATTTACATTTCACAATCGTATTTTTTCAAATCGCAGCATTTTAGTTTCTTAACATGTGTATAAAATTTTAAACTGTTTAAGAACCTTGGAAAATCCGGAGGCTTTGTTGGTTGCGATGTGTCTTTTTGTATGCAAAAGAACTCTAGTAATTCAACGATTAAGGTACAGAGCTCTGTACTGATGAGACTAGATATTTAATTGAAGTTATTGTGTGTACGGAATAATAGAGGGTTTTGAGTGTAAAATAGAACTAGACGCCTGTCACTGGTTCAGCTGTCATTACTTTACTTGGATTAAAATTACTATTGTTAGTCACATAGCAATTGATACGTGAATAATAATTCAATAAACTCTAAGATGTACAAAATTTTAATAAAAGAGGAGTGTCTTTCTAGAGCACACATTTTGAGAAAGACTTTGTTTTGAATAAAACTAAGGGGGAAAATGGCTTGGAAGAGAATTCTGCATCTAACTTTAAAACTCGCATTTAATTTTTTGCCACGTATGTCTGCGAAAATAGTTTCTAATTGCTTAAAATACGGGGAAACTAAAATGAAAACTTAAGATGATTTCTTTGCTTGTTTATTAATATAAAAGTTAAATGTTCAGAATGAAATATATTTGAGAATTAACAAAGCAATTTTCAATTGAGTTCTGCTGGATTAAGTTTTATTCAGCCTTTAAATCATACTCAAGTACATCAAGAAAAGTCTTTTTCCTAGTCTGTTCCAACTTTATTCTTTAAATTACTTTAACCTATTTGACCATGAGGCAAATAAGTATTCAGAGAATTTGGAAATGAAATTCTCATTGCAACTAGTTTAGAATTACAGGAATTTAAGTTGCAGTCATCAGTTTTCTACTCGTTAATAGTTGGCAATAATTTGCAGGTCTCTTCGTTGAAAGAGAGACTTCAACATATTTTTGTAGCTACGCAAAACGGTTAAATTGTTTTGAAAAAATGCATAAATCGAAACCACTTTAGAATAGTCGAATCGAGCCGCAAATAAAATACACTACGTGCTTTTTGATGCGTAACGCAATTGACATGTGCCGACGAATCAATTTCAAACTCGACATCTGCCTTGTGTGTTGGCGAATGAAAGATCACGTGTTCTCCACCTGTGAAGCAAAAATAACTTGCTGATATTTGTATAAAATGGTTTTTACTCTAGTTTGCAAACAGTTTTCAATGTTTATTTTCTAAAAGTTGAAGATGTTGAGTGTATATATGTAAATCCGAGTCATAGTTTTCGAACAGCAAAAGATCGCTATTAATCACCGCGCTTAAATATTTATCAATATACCAGCGAGGCCATGTTTCACAATATTTATCAAATTGTGTTTTTATCAAAATTGTAAGGAAACTTTTCACTTGCTAATGAAAAGTCAATCGGGGGGACCTAATTTAAAACTCAATTTCGTATATCAAATTTTGAATTTAAAAAATTAATATTTCCTTGCAAAGCACTTAGTATAGAAATATATTAGTTTTAATATCTGTTAATTATGATTTCATTTTCTGCGCTTCAGATAAAAACTATTGAAATCTATATAAAGTAGTGGTGTTTGGGCCGTGACGAGCGGGCGAAATATTAGTATCCAATGCCTGTTTATCAATTGGGCGCTTGGGGCCAATTGAGCTTCTTAAGTTTAAACTATTTTAGGTAATTTTAACACTCCACTGCCACAAAAGACTGGTCGTCTTGTTGCAGTCTGTGCAAAGTAGTGTGGTATCAATGAGGATAATGAATTGCTAAAGAGTACTATTGGGAACGGGTTCAGATGTCATTTTTTCGTGGCAATCTGCAACTGAAGCGTAATGTAAAAGCCTACATCGGAAAGGTCCAGTGATGAATCAATACATTATTTCAAGGAATGTTTTACATTACAAGGAATATACTCTCCGTCTGATTGAAAGGACAATTTTTCTCGAGTCTAGTTATAACCCAAATGATGTGATGTATGACTGTGTGCTTCGTGATATCGCTAATTGCAGTATTTGACTATACCAGAGTTTCTTATAAGACGTAAAAGTTGATGAATGACGTTATGCAAGGCCACCTCGAGTACTGTGATAATTCTCTAAATTCTCGGCTGAACACGCTCAAGTTTTTGAAGACTAGTGGCACTACACAGAACACACATTGGGAAAACCATAACCCATAGTGGATCGAATAAAGGCAATGATTTGGTCCCGAGTAGTCACGTCGGCACTCCTGTCTCGCCCTGAAATTTTCAGTATGTTAAGAGACGACTTGTAACATCCTGAATATTTCCGCCTCCTTACTCGTAAGTCTTCTATTAATTTTCATCTCGAATTAATTATTGCTAATTAATTCAGGATCAAAAACTACATAAATACTTCGGATGCTTCTCAACCAGTAAAGAATGAGTATCGTCGCGTTCCTTATTCGTAGCTCAAAATTACGAGGTCTGTCGCTAATAACCCTAGAGTTGCTTTGAAATGCAACGTTCATAAACGATCAACCACTAGAAGAGAAATGTTAGTAAAAACTCTGGATGGTATTTAAATAGTTGTTTATCAGCAGTAAAACTGTAGACTTGGTAAAATTAAAATCTAACTTGTGGTTTTTCGTAAGTTTCCAGATATTTGTGGGGGAAGTAATATTAGAATAGATATTTACAGTTGGGCCAGAACTTCAGAAGGCTCGTCTGCGAACAAAGCGTTCTCTCATCTGAGTTTCCCAATACCATCCGTGTAGTTTACGCACGACTCCGACTCGTTTTAAAGATATCTGACTTAATACAGTCTATTTCCGAGAAAATAAGAGATCCATGCTAAATTTCAAACCCAAAATTTGAGTATTTGGGTTGTAAATTAAGATGTCTCTTAAAGGCGTTGTTTAACTTAAAGATATATTCTCAAATTTGAAACTCTATATGCATTAAATATAATCCTGAATAATAAACTCATATTTGCATAGTTAGAACTTGAATCCTGTACCCATGTCCACTCTAATTTCCGTATGTACAATCCTCATTACTTGGTTCAAAATTACAAAATCCTGTACGTACTTTTTATACCTTAGAAGAGCGATTAAGAGAATTTTTGTAAAGATTATTTTGTCGATTAAACTTAACTTCTCATTAAATTTAATTGTACCTCGAAATTTTCCCCTTATAATAGAAGGTTGGCTCTTAGGTTGCCGACTTAATATTCTAATCCAAGACGAGACTTAATTCTATTAAAGACCATCGTAAAAGTAATGAAGTCTATTGTCCATAAATAACAGCATGAGGAAATAACAGCATGTTAAATTGATACCATAATTGTCAGAGACGTCTTAAGAATCTTTGAGGCCCTGGGCCCCAATGCAGAAGTAGGCCCTACCTGAGATCTTTGAAAGTAGACGGTATATATATATATATTTTCAAATACTCGTTCAAAACTGTAATTTTAAATGGATGTGCACGACTCACAATCTCAAATCTAGGCACTAACCTACTCAACCAATGGCCGCATTTAGACTAAAAAGTTGAATGACTGTTTATGGTGTTAGACCTAGACATAAACAATGGTCATCACAAACGTTGTAATACAGTCTCGCCTCTTCAACCAATTGACATGCAGTTTGAAATGCCCCCCTTTTTTTTATATGTCGGGGAATAATATTTGACTATTAAAATTATCCTGATCATGATCTTGGTAAAACAGACAAGAACGGAACGTGGCCCCCACAGAGGACGAGGCCCGGACCCAGTTGGCTAATGGCTTAAAACGTCCCTGATCACTGTCCTACGACCGTGATTCATTTTGAGATTGCCACTAGGTCTCCATGGTTCTGGTTAGCTAACCTATTTTACTTGAAAAGATTATATGCAATTTGGGAGGGGGATAAATATTTTCTTGGATCACTTTCTTTTTAAAGCAACTTTATTCATTTAAAATACACATAATTAAAAATACAATGTGCACAAGCAAATAACAAGGAACCCTTACAAATGTAAGAAATAAAATCTAAAGGTTCTTGGCTAACTATGAAATCTATAATGATAAATTTTTATGCAACTAAATGCACTACCATTTTAAATTGTATGAAAGAAGTATAATGTGTTAATGTTATTGCATCTGAATGTGAAAATATTTTAATAACACAGCGTGTTTATTAAATGCAAACAACTTTTTATTTTCAGAGTACTCCCGTTACCATGAATCTTCCTTGCTGTTTTGGACCAGGAAAAGGAGTTTACGTGTCCGGAAAAGTATCGGATTCTCCCTCAAGGTAAATTTCAAAACTTCGTACTTAATAATAAAAAAAATTAAGGTCTCTCCTAATCCTGGATTATACATCTATTTTCCGTAAGTATTCATTTAGTTACCAAGCATGGGAAAAATGGGTCGGGGATACAGGGGATAAGATGTCTACTTTTATTTAGCAATATGACGCTTAAAATAACACTACCTTAATGAGGCTTCTAGCGCTCCACACTGATGCATTAAAAATTTTCTCATATAAAGCCCCACTGTCGTATCGTTATTTGTTAATGCTCATGTATCTCATCTGGCATATTAACACTTAACGTTAGATCTCGTTCATTAACGGATTAGACTTTATTCTTTACTATACGACTTTCTGGGCAATGTACTTTTCAAAATCTGTTCATTGTTATTTTATTAATTTTGCTACAAAAATCAAAGGTTTTTAATACCGAGGCAAGTTGGCAAGAGTCTCCACCTTGCCCCGTGCCCTTTTTTTCTGGATGTTTCATTATTTAAGTCTTTAAAGACTTATTACAGCTAAACTTAACATCATGGTCACTCATCCAGGGCAAGAAGCGGCAGCAGCAAGCAGTGGGGTTGGTAAGGTAGTTAATGTGGAATCATGCATTAAGATTTATCCCTTGTAAAACACGGTAATTGATTTTACTAATGTGAAAAGCGCGAATTCTTTTTAAATACCATGAAAATCTTCCATAACTATTTATTTCGTGTATAGTAACCCAAAATAACTAGTATTGTGGAAATCAAAATGAAATTATGTTCTTCAATAGTTAACATTGTGGACTGAAACCAGTAAATATGCATGGATAGTTCAGTAGAATCTAATCTTCATTTTGTATTTCAGATTCGAAATCAATTTGCAATGCGGAGAAGCAGATTCTGATATTGCTCTGCATTTCAACCCACGTTTCGATCCTTCCTCTGAACTCGTCTTAAATTCGCGAGACGATGGCAGTTGGGGTGAGGAAATCCGAGAATCGAACCCGATAGCTCCTGGTTCTGAAGTGGAGATTTATATTCTCTGCCAAGATAGCGGTTATGTCATCGTAATAGACGGAGATGTGGTCATTGGAAGCTTCCCTCATCGTATTGATAGCAGCAGAGTGACCCACGTCAACGTAGATGGCTCCATCACCGTCCACCGTATCTTGGGAATGTAAAAGCAACGGGAAAATAGCAATTTTATTTTTCCAGCTAATTTATAACGAATTCGAACTTGTATGTCGTGTGAAGAAATAGAATTCGTAACTAAGACATTATAAACGCCACAGGGTAGAAATAGATTCAGTGGTATAGGCTTTTTAACTAAATATTTGTGTTGTGTTACAACTTATTCCGCCCTATATCATACAATGTTATAGTTGGTGCTTATTGTGTACCTCCAGTTTGTAGTGTTAATTGTTACCTGCAAATAATGCGTTTAAATTTTAGCTAGTAATTGAACCTATAGATAACAAATGTTTAATGTTTTAAATTATTTTATA
>BMAV01028144.1:132997-196101 GCA_019973955.1 Trichonephila inaurata madagascariensis
AAGAAATTAGAAATAATAAAAAGTTAATAATTTATTTATTTTACCAGTATAGAAAACTTTCCAAATACATACATGAACATATGATTACTCTAACCATCAGTATCATGCTTCAAAAATAATTTGTCACTCCCATTGTCACAGCTGACTTTGAAATTGAAGTCGGCGTCACCATTTTCCCACACGGAGTCTTCTTCTGTGCCATTCAGTGCATTTGTTATGCAACATTTTTTTAGAGCATCATTAAAGGCTCTGTGGTTGTGCATTTATAAACAAAAATCATATTTTGTACACAACATCAATGTACATTTGTTTCATCCGTGTCAACTTTTTAGTGGCCGTTGCTCTGTTTCCATTTTTTTTCTGCATATAAATTTGCCTCCCCTTTCATACTTGAGTCATACTTGTCTTGATGTTATTACCATCTTTGATGTTTAGATCATTAAAAAAAAATGCATACAAAAATTTTTTTTCTAAATATGAGAACATAACAATGTTTAGGATAGACTGAACACTGGAAATAATGATGCCAGAATGGATTGTTACATTTTTTTCTTTTAGAAAGGGGAGGAAACTTAATTTTCCCCCTGGTCTTCGATTCAAAGCCGCACCCAATTTTCAGTAGCATTAACACAGGAAAAATAATCTGGCTTAGATTCAAGTAAACACAGTATGTCAAATTGCATATTTCATTCAAATATACTTATAATAACTAAACAGGAAAATTATATATAATATTTTGCCAAAAGTGATATCAAAAGAGAAAATAATTTTATAATCCAATTTTAATACTTTTCTCAGCCTCTTGTAAAGTGTAACATAAACATAATAAAAATTTTAAATGATTCAATGATATAACAGTAATTAGTAAAAAAGATTAAGAAAGTTTAAGCAGAAATATACCTGTAAGGAATTTTTATACATATAAACAGGACTAGAATGCTGACTTTTAGGTGCAGTAATATCACTAAAAACTATTATTTGTTCAAAGAGGAACACTTGTTGATCCTTGAGTTTATTATTATGTTCTCCAACTTTCAATTGACCCTGAAGAAGAACCTCTCCATGGCTGGCTATATTAACCTGAAATATTTCAGTAATAAATTTAGTAAACTAATAAGGAATAATACAACCATATCATTTTAATTTTTAAAAAATACTAAATAAAAATATTTTTGAAACAAAATTTTAAAAAAAACAACAAAAAAAACAGGCTAAAATAAAATTCAACTTACGTTTGTGTTTCTCTCGAGTCACAGAAAATAAAAGAAATCTGATTCAATTAACCTGTTTCGTAAAAATTCTCCTTTTTTAAATTAAAGTGCAATATTTAAAGTAGAAATATATAATAAAGTATAGTACTACTTAAATTACTTCATAAATTTGTTCATTGACTTTTAAAAAATCAAGATAACATGCAGAATCTAAAATTGATTTTTATTCTTTAATTACTTACAATACTAATCATTAAAAACATAAGCTGCAATGAAAAGTCAGAATTTTACTATTAATTACTAGCTGGATGGCCCAGCGTTGCACGGGCTTCTTCAAGTGTACAGCTTTTAAGCCTTGGAAGATTCCCCTTCCCTTCTCAGTGTCAGCACTTCCTGGTGTGTATGTGATTTCTATATTAATGTCATTAAAATACTCTTTTTTGAGGTTTCTTCCACATCTTTGTCCCGTCGGGCGGATCTGTTTTCTCACCACTTAGCCCGGCGTTGCACAAGCTTTTTCCATGGGGAAAAACTTTATCCCCATGGAAATTTTCCCTTTCTCTCTGGACGTCAGCACTTCTGTGTGTGTGTGTGTGGCTGAGCGATGTGAGTGATTATTTTAATATTTATGTCATTTAAATCCCCTTTTCAGAAATTTCTTCCGCTTTTTTGCCAGAGAGGTTTTTTTTCCCACCATTCAGCCCAGCATTGTATGGGTTTTTTCAAGTATAAAACCCCTTTTCCCCCTTAGGGATAAGATCTTTTCTTTTTTCAAAATTCTATTTTTGATTAAAAATTTACAAGGGTAATCCAGTTTTGTTCTCAAGAAAACAGACAATATACGAATTTATTAAATAAAAAATTTAGTAATAAATAACAAAACGCAACATAATTTTAATTCTTAAAAAAATATATTAATTTATATCAATTTTCATTAAATAATGAACCAAAAAATGTCTACCATTAGCTATGAAACGACTGTTTTTATCTAGATATATTTTATTTTTTTTTATTAAATACATGTAACTATGGGAGAAAAAAAAACTATGGGGGTGGGGGCCTAAAAATGTATTTACATTCCTTGTATAAAAAAAGATTTAAAAGGAAATAGTACTATTTAATAAAAACATGGCAGGAAAATTCATTATTTACACTCATTATAAAAGAAAAAACATTCAAAAAGAAAACACCTTTATCTGACAGAAAAATCTTTTATCTGCTTACATACTCTCCGTAAGTTGTTTTTCCTCATGAGCTATAAGCACTCAAACTCATGAGTTCTGAGGTAGCTTTCCCATAATTAACTATTACTGGCATTTGGCAATTTTTCCAATTTTTTTGGTTGTATTTTTACGGCTTCCCAAGATGGAAAAGATGTATGTTCTTTAAAAACATTTTATGTATGAAAAAAGCAGAACTTTTTTTAATAACAAAATTCCAAAAAATTTTCAAAGTTTTACAATATTTTGTTTCAAATTAACCTGGCAGCAATGGCAAAGATTAAAAAAATGTACCAATCTGCTTGAAAAATAGTTTTACTTTTATTTAGGAATTTAAACTGGAAAAAATCCATAGGAATTTGTAAAAAATGTAAAACATTATAGAAATTGAGACTTTAATAATATATTTCAAGTTAATCACAAGTTAAAAGCATTTATTTTTTAAACAAAGTTAATTAATACAGTCAATAGAGCAACGTCATGGAATTCCAGTTTGGCTGAAAACCGATTTTCAACGCCAACTTGTCATTGTTGTAACAATAACAGTGTTACAACAAGGCAAATCAAAGTTGGTGCCAAAAACCTGTTTTTTTAGGGAGGACCACCCTTACCACTTAGGGATATAAAAAAACAGTTTACGTCCTATTCTTAGACCTACTGAATATATGCACAAAATTTCATAAGAATCAGTCTACCTGTTTCGGAGAAGTTTGGTTACAAACACTGCGAAACAAGGATTTTATATATTAGATAAAATGTATACAAGATTAAATAAAATTTATCTAAATTCATAATTATTACAACATAGCAGGGATGTTCATGTGGAGTTATATTAAAATCCTTTCTAATCTACTAACCTGAAATCCCTGCAGTCGGTTTAAATTTAGAAGGTCATTGCAAGTTTTGTATATCAGATGCATTATGTGGACGGCCTTCTCAAGTTGCTGAACTTCTTCTTCAATGTCAGCTTGCTGGGTGTATTTTAAAATATCCTATAGAAAAATAAAATATTTATAATGCCTTTTTAAATAAATCAAGAATTTTTTTTAAAATTTGTTTATAAGAATAATAAGCAGTAAAAAATGTGAAACATGACAAAGTATTATAAGCATCTTAATATAATTAGGCAAATCAAAATACTTAATATAATAAAATCATTGAACCTTTTTTTGACAGCACATTTATTATGGTAAATTTTAACAAAATAATGCATGCACCATTAGGATCAGATAGATTAGTTATATGCTTTTAAAAAAATTAGGTTTTGCCTGTTGTGTTAGCGATGGGATGATCTCTGCCCATCCATGACATTAAAAGATGAGATCAATGGCATCTAGGAATTGCAGTTGAAATATTTTGGATAGTACAATTCCCCAAATATGTAAAAATAACTGTTATACATTTTTAGCAAATAAATTCTAGATAAAAAGTTTGATAATATAAAAAAAATAATAATATTCGATCACTTTGCAATAGAAATTATAAATAAGATTTTATTAAAACAGCTAAGATTAATACTTTCACATAGCAGTAATAAACTAAACTTATTATATTGCTCAATCAAAGGTTACATACACAGTATAATCTGTAGGATGAACAAGATGTACAATAACGCAATATAACATGTAATTATAAAAGAACATTGTAATAAAGCATAATATTAACAAAGTAAATCAATCACATATAATCTGACTACAAAAAAAATTAATAAAATAAAAATTATAAGAATAATATATGACATATAATGGGAAAAGAACATATATGCATTGAAATAAATACTTTCCATGAAGGAAGCTAAAGAGAGAAAGAATTTTAGAGCCTTTTATTAGAATTACCAACATGTTTTGTTAATAAGGATACATGTGCACATTATTCATTTTAATAAATGATATTGCTTTATTGCAAATTTACTGTTAGATTAGATATGTTCTCTCAATCATAAATAATCAGCAACACCATTCCCAAATATTCCGGGAAAAATAACTAGGAAGAGAGATCCCCAAAGCTGATTCAAAGCATCACAGCTGAATTAGAAGCCGATTACCACAGAAGAGTGGTTATTCAACTACAAAACTCTCAAGGAAAAGGTTGTAAATCTTAATGTTTTGAGCAAATTTTAAAGAGTGTTTGAAGTTACTCCAGACTTGCACAATAAATTCTGTTAGATATTTTCCGTGAACTTTACACTTTTCACATGCAAGCTTCTTAACTACCTTAAAAAACTACTATGTTAGATGAACTCAAAATATTTAATTTTTTAGTACTGCCAACTGAAAGTCTCATTTAAATGTAAAAAATCATCTCCAAGATAATTTTTTTTGTAAAATTGCTTTAATTTTTATGAATGAAAAAAACTGTGAATAGGTGGTTTCAATGTGAAATAGCTGCCTTTCAAAAGTTCAGAGTACAGATTTCTTACATCAAAAACATTAATTCAAATAAATCTCAAAATTACATAATCCTATATGAGTATGTTCTCTGTGTAAAGGATAGCATTGTATACAGGAAGTAGCTGAACAGACTTATTCATAAACACCATTCTATTTACAATTCAATGAAATGACAGTGTAGTAATTTTTGTACAGAAATTGCATTTAATTAACAAGAATAAACCTCAAATGCCAAAATTATGTTAGCCGAGATAATTTTTATAAATTACCATACACACGCATTACATGCATTAATATATAGAAAATGCAATTTTTTCTGAAATATGACCAAATATTTATCACGAAATATTTCCAACAGAAAGTCAAAAATGTTCAATTAAATTATATTTTTTACACTGCATTCTATAATAATATCATTTTTCATAAGTCAACAAACACAATCTATATAAATATTGTTCAAAGACAAAAAGATAATTTTTAAAAGCTGGAACATAAAATGAATTAAAATTTTAAGGAAGAAAAGTGATCCATCGATGAATTTTCAAGTTTGATAAATGTATTGTAGTGAAAAATATATTGTAATTTGATGTACGTATTGTATAAAATGAAATTAATACCTTTAGGAGAAGCTTATATTCTAGTATCCGCTGAACAGGCCTTGTTAACAAATCATGAAGCTGTCGCTCAAGATTATACTTCCTTCTTACTTCCTAAAAAATTTTTTTTACTTAAGTGTACTATACAAAAAATAAAATAATTACATTTACAATAATTTAAATAAATTATGTACACAAATATGATTGTTTCTTTAAAATAATACAAAGAATGATAATATTTCTTGTAATATAAAATACTTTTCTTCTGAGAAACTTCTTTGAAAGGTTTTTTTTTAGATCATTGTTAGTTAACTTTTTTCCTTGAGAGAATTGAAAATTTTCAAGTATTGCAAATTAACAGTGTACATACTTTGTAACTATTATTAAAAATTACTTTTTTAATAAAATTACTCTGAAAAGTCATCTGCTGCTTTTTAAGACTAAAAGAATTTTTAATCCAAATTTTTAAAATAAAAAAGCCAATGAAAAATTTTTAATGTTTGTTGAAAGTTAATTTTAAAAAAACTGATGAACAAATAAAATTTATTAAAAAGATGAACCTATATAATCAATATACTATTTAGTATAATTCATTTTTTACATTTATAGGAAATAATTATATAGGACTTTAATTTCGCTGTTCACTATCATTTAAGTAGAAATCTACTTGCAAAATAATTTTTTAACTATCCTTTTTCATAGCTCTAAATAATATAATTCAATAAAAAATCTGACACTAAAACTAAATTACTTATTAAAATACAGTGTGTCCAAAAAAGATAGTACCTTTTTTAAAATTTTTCTCTAGTTTCTCTGAGGTACTATTGAAATGTTTTATTCTACCAGAAGTTAGGTAATATACCAAAGTTTTTTTTTTTTTTTTTACCAAAATTGTACCTTAAAAAGATTCAATATGGGCATCCTTTGTGACACAGCAGATATCTAGGCAATACTCCATTTCCGCCCATACTCGCACCAACATGTCTCTTGTAATGGCAGAAAAAGATTGTTCTCTTTTTCTTTATTTTTTTTTTCTAGGTACCTAGGGTGTAGAGAGTGGTGAAAATTGGCCTGAAAGCTACTAGATACTCCAAGGAAGGATGACGAACTCTATCAACTCTTTACTCCAAACGGGGTCACCTGGTGCTTTTGCCTTTGCATAGGCAACCTGTCTCCATTAGTTGTATATGCAAACGTTTAATTGAGTTCTTGTCCGGTGGACTGACCCCAAATGGTTGCTAAAAGTTGCCTTGAACTGTGGTAACAAACATTGTTTTTGTGTATTCCACAGCACAAAATGCATTCTGTGTTTTGATGGATGCCATGTTGACAATTTTGTACACACAGGAGAGGCGGATATTTCAAAACTTGGAGTATCTAGTAGCTTTCAGGTCAATTTTTCAATTTTCACCACTCTCTACATACTGGGTACGTAAAAAAATAAAGAAAAAGGATACATTCTTTTTCTGCAATTACAAGAGACATGTTGGTGCAAGTGTGGACAGAAATGGAGTCTCGTCTAAATATCTGCCATGTCACGAAGGGTGCCAATATTGAATCTTTGTAAGGTACATTTTTGGTACAAAAAAAATTTGATATATTACCTAACTTCTTGTATAATAAAACATTCCAATAGTACAGTACCTCAAAGAAACAAGGGAAAATTTTTTAAAAAGGTACAATCTTTTTCGGACATGCTGTATAAAACTTAAGAAAATCATGACAAATTAGTTAACATTTTCTAATTCTAAAAATAATTTCTTGATTTTTTAAAAATCTTTTGCAATAATTTAAATAAACCACAAGTAATCATCAAGTTATTTCAAATAAGTATATTTTTTTTAGAATAAAAAAAAAATTAATAATTTCGTAAATAACTTTTTATTTCCATAAATTGCAAATTACATCACAATACTAATGTGACTTACTGAAAATTAAAAAAACCAATACATAATTAGTTTGGGATAGAAATTCTTTAAAATTAATTCAAGGCAAATACGCATCCTTCATTTTAATACAATACTGTTAATGAAAACTGAATGAAAAAAATTTATTCACATTATGTTATGAAACAAAATTTAAGGGGAAAAACAGTATAAACATAAAATTGATACACACACATATTCACTTTGAATGAAAAAAAAACTCAAAAATTTTATGATGAAATTAAAAAATGTCTCATGCTTTTGTAATCTGTGGCAGGTTAATTTAAAATGTATATTTGATTGTAAATTTATCAAAAGAAATTCAGATAGTATCTTAGTTTATAAAAAAATGATTAAACAAATAATACTTAAATCATTAAAACATGTACTCAAGCTTTATTTGGGTACAAATAATAAATTATTCGATAGAACTAATCTAAATTATTGTTCTTTACAAAAATAACTAAAAATTTTTATGACAAAAATATGTATACTGCTTCAGATACAATGCAGAGCAAATACATAAAAACTCTTTAAAAGTAGTAATTTTTATTATGATAAAAAATAGTTTTTTTAAAAAAAATTTCAAGCATTCAAAATCTTTTTTTTTTAATCCTATCTATATTACTCTATTTTTAGTTATAGTAAACTTGTATTAAAATTTTAAAATTTAACAAGATTTAAAAAAGTTGCATTGCACAAAATATAATGGATTTATTAATTTAAATTAAAACATTTCATAAACAGTACAATTTTAGTAAAAAGAATTTTAAGTTTCAACACATTTACATATCATAATTTTTACCTCAAAAAATGAATTTAAAAATTGTGCTACAAGTTCTTCTGACTTGGGTTTATTTTGGCAGTATACAATGTACATGTGTAATTTTCGTTCAGATCGTCTGAATAAAAGACCAATGCTTCGAGGATTTTCCAACATGTTTTGCAGTTCAGGAAAAAATGTGCTAAAATGGAAAACATTTCTAATAAAAATCTGAACTAATGTAATTAAACTACAAAAAACATGCCTTATTTTTTTTCCCCTATACAATACTATACATATTACATGCAACTAAAGAAAATCATTTTAACCAAAATAATATCTATCAGGTAGGAGAAAAAAAAAGTGGAATAAGAATTTTATACAGGTTATACAGACAAAATGTATATATATAAAAAAATTATAATCTTAAAATATATGTTATTTGAAAAATTTCTTACTCTCTATGCCATTCATAAATTGATTCAATATTTCCAAAAATTACTTTTCCTTTGTCACCTGCCAATTCTTGAGGAACTGAAATTTCACTTTTAATGTTTTTCATATATCCCTAAAACAATAAGATAATATTATAGCTTAGATATAATTTAAATCACAATATTTTGATTTCTAATACATAAATTATTTGAACAATAATTATCTTACCTGAACTATTGATTCTAAATCATTCACATAATGCTTCTCAGTTTCAATAAATTCTTGTATCACAGATCTATCGAACAAAATTAAATTTTGAAAGAACTTTTAATAATATAATTCATTTACACTGCAAATGAAATATTTGCTATTGTTGGAGTAGAAAATATTATACAGTAACTAAAACAAGCTAAAAGCTACACAAGCTAAAAGTGAATAGACTTGATAATCATTTTTTCATAAATAAATACATTTTAGCATATATGTTACACAAATTATATATTTTCCTAATTGAGTATCAAAACAAATTCAATGTTTGTAAGCTTTAACTTCTTATTGTATATATATTCAAAATCATGTAATCAAATCTTCTTTATAAAACTTCAATTTCTCTTTTCACAACAGGCACACAGAAAAACAAATTTTAAGCTTTAGGAATACCATCAGTACATACATTAAAGGAAGACCTTTGTTAAAACTATTAATTAGTAACATAACTTAATCATTATTTTTGCGCAACAGCAATTAATTTAAACTCATAAAATAAACTTAAAATTTTTCAAAAAAACTTTATTCTGTCGTTTCAAAAATAGGAGTAATAGGAGTGAGTTCAAAAATGGGTTCTTAATAAAAACTGAGCTTCTTAAAGTTTTTCCATCAAACAATAGATAATTTCTTTCCAATTGAGACATACAAAAGTGAAAAAAAAATTATTATAATGTAAAAATATAATTATTTAAATACCATCACAAAAAATAATAATAATAATAATTGTGAAACATCAAAATGTATTTGTATTTCTCATGCCATGAGACCCACCAATTAGAACTTCTCGCTAATTCCTTTAAAGATTGTTTTTCCTTTCCTTGCTAAGAAATAATCCAGGCCAAATAATAAAATGATATATTGCTGAATTTAGTTTATAAATCCAAATTTTTACTGTAATAATCACACAGTATTCAGAAACAAAACAAAAAAAGTATGAATCATTTGTAAAAAAGAGCTAGAATATAGAATCCCAGTAAATAAAACACTAACAGCTTTTCCCAAATGTTTCTGGAACTAATGATCAGATTTGAATGAAATTTAGAAAAGCTATTGAGACTATTCTACTCCTAATTCTTCAAATAAAAAAAAAATTCCACAATGAAAAAATTTATTTTAGAAATTATGTTAATTATTCTGTTGTCACAATTTAGTTCCCTTTAATCCATAAAAAAGCAATTTTGTCCATCTGTAATAAAAATTGCAAAAATTATTCAAGATGATGCCTCTCTCCTTTTCTTTTGACAATTATACAAATTAAATCTTGAAGTAGCCAAACTAAAATTACTTATTTGTAATCATAAAGTCACTGCAAATACTTCAAGAAATTACATGCTAAAAAATAAAACTATCAATCTAAATAAAAGATTTGGCGGAATAAAATCTTTTTAAACGTTGTATCAAAATTTTTCAAAGCCCAGTGTCTGAATGGTAGCCTATTGCGCTTCCATGCCACAGGTCTGAAGCAGGGGCAAGGATAACTCAGCTTTTTATTGCTTTAGCGGGTCGATGAATGAGTACCAAACTTGCTTGGGAACTAAACACTGGGAATTTTGTGTCAGAACTGACCACCTGAACTGGAAGATTTGCTCATGCACCTCAGTGCCCAAGGTCACAAAAACTTATATGGGTGCAGTAGGCCTTTGGCCCTCATAGGCTGTTGCGACACTGAGTTTAGTTTGGAAATTGTTCAATATATGTGAGGTATCATCAAGTTTTAATTATTACTAAGTAATAACTGAGATAAAATGTATTATACATATTAACTGATACACAATTATTATATGTATTACATATTACAGCTATTACTGCTGATTGATATGGATTCAGGAAGCCATACATTAAAGAAACCTGTTAATGAAGATACTCTTGCAGTGTAACCACGTTCCTTCATTTGAAAGGTTACAATTCTCTGCATATCCATGATGAAATAATGGATCTTTACATGACAATCTTGTGAGAAACTGGTCACATCTCTCATAGATGATCCAAGTGAAAGATTATCACTTACAGAAAAAAACTCACAGCCACAGAAAAGAAAGATAAAGAAACTTTATCTAATTAGATTATAGAGAAATCCAAATATTCAAGAATGAAACAGATCTTAATTGTGAATGTGGTTGGAAAATTATTCATGAAGAACTGCTTAGAAATATTTATCAACATGCAGGGTTCAATGATTACGACTCCTTTTCAAAAGCAAACACAACACAATTTGTCAAGGAAGATAATGAATCTTTTGGAGCAAAGCAAAGCGGAATTTTTTGTGCGCGAGGGGGGGGTATCTGCTTACTATGAATAAATCTTGACTCTATCAATAGGATCACAAGACCAACAAAATGAGTAGGGAGTAGAAGCACAGTGACCCATTTCTCCCCATGAATACTAAAGAATAGAAATCTGTAAAGAAGGTCATACTCTCTGCTTTAGGGAATGTTATGGAAGAACAAAGTAAAGACTTGAAAGTAATAAATAAAATTTAAGTTTCTCCTGATTATTTTTTAACAATTAACTTTATGATACCTTTTGTAAATATATACATACATATAAACTGAGATATATTGCATAACTTACTTCCGATTTTGTAAAATTTTTTCTTTTGAACTGATGGTATGTTTTTTATTCAATTCATCAACTACACATTCTGTATGATGCTCCTGAAATTTTTTAAAAAAAGTTAGTTAAAAATGTACAAAATTTTTCTTAAAAATATCAATAATACATATTTTAATATGCATGCAATTTATATATTAACTAAAATTATGCATAAACTTCAAAAAATATTTGAAACACAATGAAAAAAATAAGTGAATACAACATGCACATACAAAATAATAAAATGGTACGGGGAAAAAATGTAAAATATGTACAGGGGAAAAAAAAATCAGAAAATTAAAAAAAAAAGTGATTGCAATAAAATATTTTCTTGATATACAATCACAAAGCACAACACAATTATATTAAGCATTCCAATCAGTTTTAAATCATTCAACATGGTCTTTTATCAGCATGCTCCATGCAAACAAATTTTTATAATTATAGCATCACACACACCATACGTTCCTTTACTATTTGTTCTATTTCAGAAGCCAAATCTGTAGAGCTACTCCCATCAGCCGACGGTAAGGTTATAGGCTAAATGAAAATGTTAAAAACTGTAAGCATTGGAAATTTTTAATGAGTTAGTTTGGTTACAATTGGATTATTAAGAGAGAAAACTTCATTCATAATTATACTCACACTCACGTTAAAATGATTTTAAATTTCAAAACATTTCAATATTTAATCCATGCAACTGAACTATTTTTACCAATAATTGCCAGAAAATAAATTTTTGAAATATGTATAAAAATAAGATGAAATCACCAACTAATAACTTATAATAACTTCAAATCAGCACAAGGGTTATTGATGACAGACCACGGAATTGTAAGCCATAGTCAATAGATGAAGATATTTGAATTGGCACTCCACTCTCCCAATTTCTAAGCCATAGCAATGTGAGGACTTTGAGCTTTAAAAGATTTAACATGCATCAGCCCCTTTACATGATTAGTGGCATCAGGACATAAACCCATGATTAGATAGAAATAATGCCAACCATGAGTTTGTGACCATGACTCTTGGTTGTAGCGGTCATGCCACATAATCCATTTGAAATGATGTTCATAGTTTTGAATCTTAATCAAACAACAATCTAAATAAATACATTACTCTCCTAAATTCCACTGCACACCAGCAACTAAAGATCAAGTGTATTTAATATGAGACAACCTTCATTATTTCATATAATGGTCTTTACTGAAATGTACCTTAAACATATTGTCCAATAATTATAATCTAATAAAAAAATCCTTTTATCAATAAAAAGAGAATAATTTATTAATATAATACAAAAAAAAAAGACTATGGCTACTTTTTAAACCATCCCATTTTTAACTCTTTCTCTTTGAATATTGATAAAAAAAAAAACTAATTTATAAATTTGATAAAAATACTTTAAAAACATTAAATAAAAAATAACACCAACATTATTAATTTTTGTAAAGATTTTTTGCAACTAAACCATGTGATACAGGATACACATTTTGAATACAATTAATAAGCAATTATAAATTGCTTTTTAATTGTATATTAATGCATGTAATTTAATTTATATCAGCATTTTTAATTCACAAACAACTTTAAAATAAGTTTCAGAATATTGAACAAAAATAATGGATCCATGATTTAAAGAGTAGATCTTGTTGCCTCACAAAAAATAGTTATAAAAACCAAAAGAAAATATACTTAACATTCAAAACACACAATTTATTGTAAATAATTGAAAAACTCTTCCAAGAACACAAAACTTGTAAACTCTTTAGAAGAAATTTAAAAATACCAAAAAAAAAAAGTTAAAACAATACCTTTTCAGCATTGCCACTAGTTAAATTCTGGTGTACTGGTGTAAAACTATGTTCTTGTATTTTCATAGGAGGAGGAAGTTCTACATCAAGCACTTCATCTTCTTCCACTGATACTGGTTTCTTGATTGAGTCATTCTTAATAATAATGATACATGTATTACATCACAAAAAAACAATATATATTCATTAAAAACTATGTAAAATCAAATTAATTTAAAATAAGCAATGAATACCAACCTGTAGTATACCATTTCTTGTAGTACTTTGTAATGCTTTCTTCTGGACTTCATTTTTCAATAGGCTCTACAAATTTTAAAAAGTGAGAAATGAAATAAAAATGTGCAATAAATACAGTATACAATGTAATATTGAGGCATGCAAATAGAGAAAAAAAAAAAAACTTTAATTACCTTTGGTTGTTGTGATGATTTTTTACTAGATACTGACTTAGAGGTTTCACTACCAGATCTTTCGACACGACTATGACTTAGTTTACGAACTGGATTTGATAACCATTTTCTACATAAGAATAATAAAGCAATTTCAGCATGACAATTAGTAGACACATTATTTATTGAAAAGATGCTTTTAAGCAATCAGATAAAGATTGATAATTGTTTAATGAATTGGCTCAATCCATATCAGAATAGGTAGAAAAAGTTAAAAATATTGATTTAAAAACATTAAGAACTTTTAAAAGACATTTATGTAAAACAGTAAATATACAGCATATTTCTCAAAAATTAATAAATTAAATATGTAACTATCAAGGTTCTTTTTAACAAAAGGTAGTTTTAGAAACATGCATGCAGAATAAGAACTTTCACACAAACAATGATATATATCACTTTCCTAGAATAATTATTTCTTAATCATTTTTAAAAAACAGTTATATCATAACCTATACAGAAAAAAATGTGCACATATAAAATTTTCAATAAGCAACATTACAATTTCAACAAACCTAAAAGCTCCTCGTCGTTTTGATGGAGGTAAGGTTGATATATTTGACAAAGGGAATGCATTGGAACCACTTGGACTTATATCTGTATTTACATTTGATTCTAGAAAAAGAAAATTGCAGTTAAATTTAGCTTAGATTGAATACCATTGCCTTAAATCCAGCTCCTTAAATATTTAGATAATTCTTAATTAACTTTCAAAAATAAATTTAATTTAACATCGAAAAGGAAGCAATATGAAGAGTATTATTTTTATATAATTAAAAGAGTTCAGAACTTCCGTCCTACCCTGTTAAAAAAAATGTCATGTTTTACCAGTACAATCTAACTGATCCAGTTCGTGAAGATTTCCCTAGGCCTCAAGAAATATCTTCTGTATAGTTAATTTTATGTATCACAAGCAATTATTATTGTAACAAGCATGATTTAGTTCATTCATATTCTCTCTCTTCTTTTTTCTATAATTTTTTTAATCCTTCCTCCTTCAACTAGCCTTGATTCAGTATAAAATTTCTGTGACAAAAAAATTTACAACATAAAGCATTCTCGGCAGAAAAAATGCCTGGTATAATGCATATCTGATCTGAGTTTTTCCTATCTTTCTTAGGACCACATTCATTAAATCTTCCTCATTTAGATAGGCTGACGTTTCACCTTTTGCAGCTAATAGCTTTTTGCTTATTGTTACTAGCATGTTCTTTCCATCTTAGCATTTCTACGATTCTCTGTCACCTACTTTCAAGTTTCCTTTAGAAAAAGATGTCTTTCGAAATGCTGGTGTTCCTCAAACGGCGGATCAACATACGTAAAAACAATACAAGCATTAATTACTGTTAGATCAATCATATAAGATAAACATATTGGATAACTTCATGTTCCTCTTTTGCATGTATACTGTCACACCCACTTTATCATTAGTTTGAATATAGAACAAAATTATATCTGGTTTCTTCTTTTTTTGTGTGAAACTTTTCCCTAATGATGCAAAACAGACAGAAGATTCCCATTCTTCTTTTTTTTTACTTAGTTATATATGACACAATGATTATTTTGATTCTGGAATGAGCTGTTCAGTGCATAAATCAATTAACTCCATAAAATGAGGTCGAGAAATGTGATGAAATAATGTACATTGTTTTTTAAAATTCCCTTCATAATATAAATTCGAATATATATTGCCGAATGCATAAATACAGATATAGCTTTCATCTAACAGTATATAAAATTAAGAGAGAAGAATAGCCAAACAATAATCGTC
The DNA here is from genome assembly GCA_019973955.1 of Trichonephila inaurata madagascariensis. Classification (NCBI taxonomy): domain Eukaryota; kingdom Metazoa; phylum Arthropoda; class Arachnida; order Araneae; family Nephilidae; genus Trichonephila; species Trichonephila inaurata. Next base: position 148,431 of record BMAV01028144.1, read on the forward strand.
AGTAATGTTACAACTTTTATGTGGCTGTGGGATTAATCGATTTGGCAACTGAAAAAAGTAATAAAGTTGAATCCAGTGCAGAAATTTGCAAGTTTTTTATTACAGAAGTTAGTAATTATATTATAATATATTATTTGTGATTCATCAACAATAAAAAGTCATCGTCTTCAGCTGTATGTGAGGACATTCCGATTTGTTATCAAGTTTTTATAATTATCATGATTAACAAGAGGAATGAATTTTAGCAGGTCCATGATGTCTTTCCTTTTTTTTCCCCCTTATTACAAATCTACCTTTAGGATATAATAAAGGCTGATCAACATTTTTTAATCTTTTTGGTCTACCTGCTACAGATTCCTAATATTAATGACATTAAATTCTGCATCTTCATTATAGTCACATATGAATTGCATGACATACAGGGTTTGGACCTTTCTAACATTATCCAGCATATTTTGAACTAATTTACCAGAAACCCTGTGATGGTTACTTTTCAGTTAACGATTTCATTTTCTATAGGTTTTGTTGGAAAAAAAAATCTTGGTAAGTTATTTGAATAACATTAAATGGCGGTTTCCATTTACAAGTTTTGATTATATTGTACCAATCATCTGGTGAAAAATTGTTTTGAACTTTTTTTGCATGTGACTCAAATAATGGCAAAATCTGAGTCATTAGACTAATAGCTGTGCAGTTTCCCAAATTCTCCAGTCTTTAATTGGCTAGGAAAATGTCCTGTGCTTTTCTTCAAATGATCTATTTCTAAGTGATCTGGTGAGGAAATTACTTGTCAGTACAAGTCCTTCATGATGGTCTGTTTCCTATCGTTTATTGGTTCATATGTGACTAAAAACTCAAGAATCAGCTTGAAAGCTTTCACTCAAATGATCCTTGCATTTTTGAGCTAATGTCGTTTGACCATACTTAGGACCTAGAGGAATTCATGAGGATATGATCGATACTTGCTAGTGTATTTGATAAGCGTTATTAAAATGATTTACATTAGAGTATGAAGTTAATCAAAATGGCCTCTGAAATAAATGATTTATTATTCAATGGCCAAAAACTTATTTGCCATTTAAGGGTGTTAATCTTCATCATTCAAGAAAATTATAATAGATACAAAAAGTTATGACTATACCAAGTGCCTTGACACTTAAATTTAAGTGAAGCTAGTGGATTTGTGCACTGAACAGCTCAAACATTGGTCTAACAGTCAGAAATTTTTACATTGGATAAATTGGTTTTATACAAATCATGATCCCATTCACACTGATCACTAAAATTTTATAAAAGCTTTCTAATCTTCTTTTGTAGAACACATTTATAATTTGTGATGTTATATTGCACTACAAAAATAGCAATATATGAATACACACACACATATATATATATATGCATCATATACACTGTGGACCCAATTCACAGTCTAGGAATGTAATCAATTGGTATTTTTGCATCATGTGATCAATGTAACATTTTTCTGCAACAATATTCAATCACATATTACACAAGGAAGGTACTCATTGCATGTAAAGGAGAAGAGCAACAGCAGACACTACCTAATAATACAGGCATTGTTTCTGTGTTTCAGTACAAATGCCATCTATTAACAATTCATTAAAATGAAGTCTATAAAAAATACTAAATTGGACTTACTAAATAATACTTTCTACACATGTTAATAACATGAGTCAATCTGACCCAGACAGATAAGAAATGTCACTCCCCCTCACTCCCCTGATAGTTTAAAAAATATCTACAACTTCAAAAGCATTACATTTTTAAGAAATGTATATTTTTTGAGATATACATAATGTTTTTGAACAATCAGGATAAAAAATATGTGGAAAATAAAGAAAGATCTATTTTAGAAATGGGTCAAATCATCCTATACAGGGTAGAAAGGTTAAACAAAGATTTATAAAAGATTTGATTGATTTAACTGTTGGATGCAATTATATATAAAATGTTGTTCTCATAATAATTCTCCCTAATGAAATACTTTTTATTATAATTATATAGATATTCTTACTTACATAGAGTTCATTTTAGATATTTACAAAGGGTCATTTTTTTCATAAAAACATCTAATTTTGGTCACACAATATATGAACTTTTCAATAGAAAACAACAATTTCTATTCACAAATAATGAAAATGTATTTAATTATTCAATAATTATTAACAAATGCATCACTGAATAAGAGTCTCATAAGTTTTCATCAAAATTCAAAAGCAGCAAAAGGGACTGTCTTGTAGCATTCTTTATTCACAATATTTTTTAAAATTTAAAACAGATTTTCAAAAAAATAGAAATTATAGCATTCTTACCTTCATTCTCAATGCTTGTTTTAGATAAAGACTGCTTCAAAGGACCTTTAATACATGAAGGTGGAATAAGGCCTTCTTGACTTGTTGTATTTGATTCATCCTTTGAAACATGTCGGACTAGATACCAATCATTACTTGACTCTAACACTTCTACCTGCTGGCCAGCATGAACTGTCAATTCTAAAGAACCTGGAACAGCTTTATGATCTTCAACAACATTAATAATTTCTCCTCCCTAAAAAAAGAAAGAAAACAGTAATTAAATTGATCTTTTTCATTATAAATAAATAATTTATGCCTTTATCCCTTCAATCTATTAAATATAAGTATTCTCTGGTGTCTTTGACAGTTATGACAATTATTATTTTAGAATGAAAATATTGAAATAAAAGGAATGAATTGAAAAAAATGACTGGAGCAGAAAATAAATAGGATGCTCTTCATTTTGTTAATAAGAAAATTTACAATACTTTCTTTATAAAATATAATCACAAGAAATAAAAATATTCAAAATCAAAAAAAGTTTTTAAAAAATCTGGTATTTCTCAGTTATAGAAATCATGAAGTCAAACACAGTAACAAGCAAAAAACATGCTGTAAACATGTCATACTGTAAATACTGTACTAATATTATAAATAGATGTGGCCCTGTTTTTAAAAATTATGTCTTATATTGGCCGCTCATATTAGATAAATAGGGAATGCATTTTGAAATATCATCAACTTTAGTTCATTTTTTTTTTCAGTTATATTGTTAGCAATTTTTCTGCCATTTTGCTACAATGATGAAAATCTGAAATTTGCCAAAGAATCAAAATTCAACATGCCGTGGCCCCCCCCCAATAGAAAGAAATTTTACTGTGACAGCTTCTTTAAACCAAATTGTCAAACCATGCAAATAGAAGTAGACAAGAAGTACTGCTGGAGGTGTAAGGTTGTTTTGTTGTGATGAATTGGCTTGGAGATGTAGGATCCTGTTTACAGAAACCTTTTGGTTTATTTATTTTGGGGCCAAAGAACTTACTTCTGTGTCATGGTGTCAATAGTAGATAGATTCTAGCCCAGAAACAACTGTGGTGATTTCTTAACAAAACAATCTAATGTACATGCTGGTGACACCTCAAAAAACAGTCACTAACTCCATGTGTTCATTTATCCAATAAATACCAAAACTTTTTGGTTGTTATTATAAAAAGATTTTAACACAAAAATGACAGTTGAAATTAGAATATATAATAAAAATATTATTGAGAATTTGAAAAAAATGATTAAAGTTACATTAAACAAAATTATAAGACTAAATTTAAAAAAAAGAACTAATTCAGAAGAAACAGATTGAAAGTTTTAAGTAAAATATAATTACACATTTATAATTGCAAATTATTTTAAAACCTTAAATTTTAAAAGTGAATCAATGAGTTCATTTTAGTACATTCATATAGTTTATTGGATTCAGTGTAAAGTATTCATATAATTTTTTCTGTCAATTCAACTTTTAAATTGAATTAAAAACATAAAAAATATTTTTTTAAAAAAAAACTATTTAAATGTTACTGCGGCAAATAAGTCTCAATGATCATACAATATAAACACTTAATAACTGTGATCATTTCTAAAATATGATCACAGTTACATTTTAACATATTTTAATTAGGTTAAAATTCATATACTTTTCAAGAAAATTTTTAAAAAATAAAAAAGCACTTAATATTAAACTTTCTACCATTTCACATCAACACTTTTATATATTTGGTAAAATTAGCAATAAAATAAAAATGTAGACATTAATTTTAATTAAAAAAATGTATGGTGTTGCACTTAAAAGTGATACCAGCTCCTGGGGAATGTACTAGGTCTGCAAAAATAGAAATACAAATACGAAGCCCCATTAAAAAAAATTTTTTTTTAAATGTTTAAATATTTTAATTATAATTTCTAAATTTTATACCTTTTCACTATCAGTAGTGTTACCAGATCCAAAAGATGCCAGGGATCCTCTTTCTTGATTTTCAATGCTGCCTTCATCCATTGAAGAATCTTCCATGTCTCTGTAAAACAAATGCAATTTTTATTACAATGAAGACAATTTTAAAATGCTTAATAGAGTTTTATTACATAAGGCATTTAAGAAACGAATATAAATAAAAAAAACCTTATGTATTAACAAATAGCAACTCTGTTCATTAATTTCATAATATTCATTAAACTAAGTAACACAACTACAGTGAAAAAAACAAAATTCATACCTGCTAGATCGATTGCTGACAGATTTGGAAATCTTGGAATGGCATTTAGACAGATTGAGAGTAGAGAGAGCACTACTAAAGTAAGTTTCTTGAATTACTTCTCTCAATTTTTTAACCCAAGATTGTTTAGTTTCCAAAGAAGTTGCCTAAAAAATTAAATATTGGGAACATGTTACTTCTAAAAGAGTTTTCCTATTTAATTAATGAATAAGATTTAATAAAAATTATCAAGTACTTTAAGGACAATTTTGTTTTCTGCAAGAGGTGCTCTACCAGTCCACACAGCAAATTTACATTCATCTCCTTCTACATGCTCAGTGATGCCAATTTCAGAAGTCTAAAATTTATAAAAATAAATGTTGTTCATCAGATTCATAATAAATAATAATAATCACCAAAGATGCCTAATTTTTAATCAATGATTTTGGAGGATGTTTTATTTCCCCAAAAATCAGTAACTGAACTTAATTTATACATATGTATATTTTATTACAAATTATTAGAACACTAAAAAAAAAAAAAAAATTCACAAGTTCAGTTTTTAATTTTCATAAATCAAAAACTAAGCCATGTATATTTTTAAATGTAAACCTATTACTTATAAAGAATAAAATTAGAAAAAATCATGTTTTGTAATATTTTATAATTTTTAAAAGCAAAGAAATGCAACATGCCATGATCATTTGAAAATGTCCTACAACATAAAAATTACAAAATAAATTATAAGGTTATATACATACATAAAAAATTAGTTATTACAAATCTTTTAATCACAATTTTGAATAAAACCAGCATAACGATATATATATTCATCCTACTCTCCCTTCCCACTCTTCAAAAATATTTAGAAATCCCAATAAAACTAAAAAACATCAAAAATATTTACTCACTAGTAATTTAGTTTTATAAATATATTTTGCTTTTCCATTTGAGTCTTTAACTTCTTTGCTAAATAATAAATACAATTCAAAAAGAAAAATATGCCTTTCTCGTCCTTTTCTAATTAAAGATTTTGGTTCAAAAACATGAAAAGAATCTTGAAGAATCACTTCTCCTAACTGATCAAGTGATACCTAAAAAGAAAAGCATGAATAATAATTGTACATGTATATTCTGAATGTAAGAATAGAAAAGTAATAAGGTAATAAAATCTACACACCTACCGACTAAAAATTTTTTTAAATTTTAATATAAAATATAATTAAATGTTCGAAGTTTTTTTTTAAAAGTGTATATGCACATTTAAATTTTTAGTTAAATTATTTTAAATGCTAAAATTTGTTCACTTTAAATACATCAAATATATTATTATATATTCCCAGAATAAGATTATTTAGTATTTCATTATTTAATAACTTCATATAAACACTAAGAAAGGAGAAAGAGTTAGTCATTTCATTTATAGATCTGTTGCTATATTTTTAAAATTCATATATAAAACCTGTCAAAAAAATATTTTATACATAATTAAAATGTTACAAATTTTATAACTCATATCTTAAAAAAAATTTACAAATTATCAAAAAGGTCAGGCTCTATATATTTTCCATACATATAAAAAGAAAATTTTATCAGAACCACATTACTATTAGCACAAAAATTAAACTTAAGACATCCAACATTTTGATTTGCATGAAACTTCACAACAATTAGGCAATTTATGTTGCATTTTACTTTGCATCAGAGGGCTCAGGTGTATAGAAACATCTCCTATTTTGATTCATGTGGTACTGCTACTGAAAAAATGATTTGTTGATGCAAAGAAAAGTAAAAAAATAGGACTACTGTATGAAAAATAGCCATATAATTAGAGGATTAGAAGTATCTTTTTATAAGAATTTGTGTCCAGAATGAGGAAGGAGGGTAAAACTTAAATTTCAAAAGATATAATTAAGCTGTAAGTAGATTATTTTACACTGTTTTAAACATTTTAAAGTAGATATTTGCAATGTACACCTACATAGTATAAAATTAATTACACAATTTAGGTGTAAACAAGTAATGTTTTATTTTAAGATAGCGGACAGATTAGAGGATTTATTGTGTGCAGAATATTCCCAAATTTATCACTAGTGTACTCAATATATGGTTTCTATATATGTTGTTTGTCCAATATACCAATGAAGGTTCATTGAGATCAGGAAAAGATATTGGAAATTTTAGCCTGAGGATAAGGAGAGTCATTTGGCTCCAAAAAGTAAATGAAGTGCTGTACTTTTGATTTTCCAAGTTTCTAGAGAGTGAGATAAGTCACATTTTAACACATCTTGTGACTCTGGACCCCTTTGTAAAATAAGGCCCCACCTACAACCCACTTGAGTAGACAGAGTATAACATATGTTGTCAAATACTTATACAAACGGTAACCTATTACAAATAAATGTATATAAATCACAATTTCACAAACCAACTTGACGGGCAGACACTTATCAACTAAATGAGTAATGCTGGTACATGGAGGTTAAGTCTAGGCCTAAAAACGAATGATAGGCATGACATTATAGTACAGTTTTGCCAGCTGGTATATAGTTGAAATTCACATTTTTCAGAGAATATGACCGAGAATAACAGACAAAATATTCAAATCATGATCTTATTCTGGAATTAAGAGATGCACAAACTGACTAGACATTGATTTTATACAACTTTTTAAAAAGTAATCAAAACTTCACACATGAATAAAACTATATCATTATACTAAAATTATTTACAATATCAGATAAAATCTTACATCACATCCTTCCAACATACTAAGATGCATAGCATCATTAGCCTTCTTAGGGACACTAAGCATAACATCAAGACCATCCTAAAAAAAAGATATACAATAACTTTTAAAATAAATTTAAAAAAGTATTAGTAATGAAGCTTTTCCCTCAATACTCACAAACAAAACAGATATGAAACATAAGGATGATATAAATATAGCAATCAAATTATATAAATCCATTCCATACCTCATACTTAAGTTAGTGCATAAATTTAAAAAGATTATTTGATGAGGAATCATTTTAATTTTGATAAGTTAAAAAAAAATACTTTAAAACATCATTTAAGCTTAATTCGATGCATATTAATAGAAATATAAAGGAAGGAAAGGAAAAATTTATTTAAAAAATTCAATTTTACTTTAATTTCCCCTTGACCTTCTTCACAACAAGATAGTAAATCTTTTAGCAGCAACTGGTATTTAGTTATCCTTTGTACAGGTTTAATAAGATAGGCAGCAATGGGATGAGGAATATTATGCTTTCTTTGCACATCCTATAAAGTTGTAAAGGAAGGAAAAAAATGTTGAATATGTGATGTTTAATTTTAAACTATACGTTTCTATATAAATTTCTATTTATAAATATTTCTATAATATTTTCTAAAATTCTTACTTCAAAATAATTTCCAGCATGATGAACTAAAAGTGAATTAGATTCTGGTTTGTTTTTACAATATTTTACATAAACTTCAAACTTTTGAGCCTATAAGAAAAATATATATATTTTAAACAAAGTCTTGTACACAAATTTTTTAAAATATCTAGGTTTAATATCTGACTTACCCAAGTAACAAAACAATGTCCAACATCTTCAGGCATAGTTTCATATTTTTCTAGCTCTTTTAAAAATATTCTGTAAAAAGGAAAATAAAACTAAAAATCATTTTAAAAATAAGAAAATATTCTATTTTTAAAATAATTAACAATATAGGTTTAGTAAATCAAGCATTGATGAAATAATTTATAAAATATAGCACATATTTTCCTCTTAATTACATAGAATTATAAAATTCCTGAAATCATAAATAAAAGTTATCAAAAAGAAAAAATGATATTGAAAAATTTATTAAATAGCACATTTTTTTTTAATCAAAGTGAAATTACTTTAAAAAATAAAACATCAAATAGTACAAAAGTACTATAACTGTTTATGAAGTTATAAACCTCTTTTTAAGGAAGGGAGGGAAGAGTTGATGCTTCAATTTAAATGTTCTATATAACAAAAATATAAATATATGTATGACTTCAAAAAATGAAATATTTAAAATATATTAAAACTTCAAGATTTAATTATTCAATTATTTCTAATAATGAAGAGGGAGAAAATTCTGAAGTTAAAACTTACTGATCATGAAACTGAAATATTTCAACCATATTTCCAAACAAAGTTGAACTCTTTCTTTGTAATCCAGAAGGAATGGTATCATCTGGTTTTTCCATTTCTGACATGTATGTTTTAATACAAGTTTCCAAGTCCTTAACATAAGTTCTTTCAGTTTGCAATAATTCTGCCATAATAAACCTAAAAATGATCAAAAGAATAAATAAAGTACATATTTTATTTTTAAAATTTAAGAACAAACATAAAATTAATCGAATGAAATGAAATAAATTACATGTTTAGAAATTTATTTAAACAGAGTCCAGCACTTAACACATTTAAACTAAATTTTCAATAGTTTAGGTATTTACTTAAAAGATATAAACACAATAATTAAATCAGAACAAGTTTTATAAAAAAAAGTATAAAATAAAAAATTATATAAAAAAATTAAGTAGTGTTTTCAAATAAAGAACATTCAACTTGCAATAAAAGATACTAACTCTTTTCGACGAGCAGATTTTCTTTTTTCCTCATTTAATTCTTTTGCTGCAGCTTCTTTGACTTTATCTTCTAAAGAAGGATCACTATGACGATCTAGAGATAGATCCTTTGCATCTCTCTATAATTTTTTTTTAAAAAAATAGTTTTAGTTTATTAAGTTATATTTATCTCTTTTTAATTAAATCACTTCCAATAATATTTGTATACTTAATATACATATCAATGTCATACAACCTCAAGTTATGAAAACTGTGAGTTAAATCATGATAAACAAAAGAAAAATATATATAGCAATAATATTTATATACATTTCAATTTTATTTAATATGATTTATATACAAACAATGTTACATTTTTAAAAAATTCATTACTTTTAAAAAATCTTTATAACACTGAAATAATAAACTGCACCATGATCTACACTTTCAAACTATAATAATTAAAATGAAAATTATTTCTCATTTTTTAACTCTAAGAACAAATTACTAAACACAATGAAATCATACGAAATGTATAATAACATCAAGAATTATAATCACAGAGATTATAAAAATATTTTAAATAATTTCTTTAATATTAAAGGCATTTAAATCCTTAAAAACACATGAGAAGTCAACAAGTTTACTCTTTTAAAGCAAAAAGAATTCTAGGTAAAATATTTTTAATGAACTCCAAAATTATAATTCATAATATAAAAATGTATCTGCAATAGATACTTACATCAGATTGCAAACCTAACTTCTCTTCCAGCATTTGACGATAGTGGTCCATGCGCTCACTAAAATCCTTGTAACTCTGATCAACAGATGCAACCCATTGTTTGATTGCAGATGCATGAGCATGTCCTCGTTCAACTAAACTATCTGCAAGTTGTAGAAGCAAGCGAACCTTTTCTCTTGTTTCCTGCAAATTTTGTGAAATAAATTGCTCAGCACAGTAATTTGGACTTGCATATTATGCCAAAAAAATCATAAATTAAAATTTCATCAGCAAATATTTTAAAAGAAAACAGCTATCTTGAAACTATTTATAAGTATTAGAAGAATTATACAGATATTTCTATTTCATAAAATATTTCAAGCCATTTCTTAAAATTATAAAGATATCTTTTCCAAGTTAGAAAATCAATAATTTGACATTTATTTATATACACGCAGTCTTTCAGACTCAACCAAATTTTGTAACTGGTTTCAAAGATGTGTACAAAACTTAAATATATGCATTTATTAAAGAACAATCAAAAAGTGTGTCAAAAATATTTACTTTTAATGAGATATGCTTTAACAAAAATAACATCTTATTGATATAATTGACACTTTATTATAAAGTTATCAAGGATTAATTGAGAAAGCTGTACTTTTTCTTTTCTAGATAAAACTTCTACAACTTGTGTCATTTTCTACAGCCTATCATACATGAGGTACATACTCATTCCATTCCTCTATGACAGAAAAAAAATTCAAAATACATAGAGGTTTCATTCTTGTTCTTGATAGTAAAATTTTAACAATGATTAAAAAGGTACCTCTATGACACATATTATCTGTACATGCATAAATATCATGACTGATAAAAATGAAACTATTATGCATAATACATACACAATCACAGTACTGGGATTTAATGTTACCTTTGCATTCCCTTTGAATTCATTATATTCCTTTAGCAATGATTTTGTTTCTTCTACATTATCACCTAAAGTACTACGGTTATCCAAATAATCTTCCCCAGTTTCACGAATCCATTCAAGAGCCTAAAAGGAATAGATTAATGTTAAAATGATGTAAAACATTGATAATAGATACTGGAAGTTTAATTTTAAAAATCATACCAAATAAAAAATTGACAGTAATCATTAAAAAAATTAAATGGAATATAAATATTAAAAGGTGTGCTATAAATGAATTGCATTAAAATTTTAATTGCAAAAAGTGTAATATGAAAAGAAAGGATTTAAAATGAATTAATTACACTACAGAAAAGTCAGGAACATAAAATTGGTTCTATACATTTTACAAAAAGCATGTAGATATCTTGATACAGATTTGAATGGATTACTATAAATAACATTATCATTTGTCATGAAATTTATATGAGATAAGTACACATAAAACAAAAGAAGCAAATTCTGTTTTCTGCATTACATTTCATAAATAGAACTTTCTACATTTTTTTTTTATTTAAAAACTTTTAATTATATTTACGATTTAGTTGTGATATATATATATAAAAAACAATCTAATATACTAGTTTAAATAAATATTTCAAAGAGTCTGAAAAATAATGTAAAAAGTGTTTTTAAAAAGTTAAACTTTATTTTATGTGATGAAATAAAAATTATTTAAAGAAAAGGACAAACCTGCTTAGCACTGTTTTCAAAGAGGACAAATTGTTGACACTGATCTAATCTTTTTTTCCGAGCAGTCCAGTGTTCTAAAACTTTATTTTCCTGATTCAACAACTGCTCAAGAATACCTGTAACACATAAGATATTTTAAAAAAATACACTTAAGTGAAAGAGTTCACAGTTACAGAAAGTAGAGAAAAAAACCCAGAATTAATGTATTTTTGAAATTTGAGTTCAAGAGAAATAACAAATTCAAATACACTTAATATAAATCGCTTCAGTTAATGAGTCAAAAACAAATAGCACAAGATCTAATTTTATTCTTTTTTTTAAACATTAATTATACATATTGAACATAACATATTAAGTAACTCAATAGGACAATATAACAAATGTAAAGTAAAAAATTAAAATTGCCATTTAATATAAAATATGTATATTTTTTTTTAAATATTGAAAAAAAATTTTTTTTATCGGATCAGTGGAAAAAGAGGTCAGAAAATGCAAATTTAATCTAATTTAATATCATAATTTACAGAAAATAAAATGAAATGCATTAATTATAATATAACTTAACTCAGTGGCGTAACAGCCCATGAGGGCCAAGACCTACTGTGCCCAACTCAGTATACGTGACCTTGGGCCCCTCAGGTGCATGAGCAGATGTTACAGTCAGGTGGTCAGCCTAACATGAAAACCCCCAGAGTTAAGTACCCAGGCAAACTCGCTACTCATTGATCAACCCACCATTATAATATAGTTTATACATAAAATTACTGCTTGTGTGTTTCTGGATAGAATTTCATGTGTAACATTTTTAGTATTCATGATTTTTGAAACTGAATTCTTAATTGAAGGATTTTTAAGAATATAAATTAATGAATTATATTGCTTAAAAATTTGTTTGCAGAATTGAAAGTATGATCCTCATTGTTTTCACAAGATCAAAAACAATGAAATCACATTAATTTCTCAAAAATGTCTGCATTTTTTAAAAATAAAGAAAGTTAACTTTTTTAAGGCACTTGATGATAGATTTAAATCAAGAAAATAAAATACAAAATGCAAATTCAGATTCAAATTTGCTTCAACTCTACATCATTTTTAAATACAATGTGAATAATGGAAAAATCAGTTTTACAAGAAAAAGAAATAGGAATATTTAACTTTTGTAATCTTTAACCTTTCTGGTGCAATTTGATGAATTATGACATGAGAAAATTCCATAAAAATTCCAGTTGGGCTTTACATAGAATAACGCAAAAAGACAAGCATATGAAATTGAACAATATAAAGTTGAATAATTTCTTTTTACTAATAATACAATATTTTTAAGGGATTAATAAAAATTAACATAGGAAGTGGAAAATGTATAGAAACAGAAATATATTAAAATAATTCTGTTGTTTGTACACTATTTTTTTTAAAAAATTCATTGCATAAAAAGTTATTTTTTAATTTTTTTCTCTTTTCAATTTTAAATTTCTCACCTTTCACCTTTGTTTCAGAAGTTTTATTATTAATCTCTATTTGAGAGCTGTAGTACTGCACACAACGAGAACTGTACTTTAAAAAAGTTTCTGCAGTACGACGAGCAAGGGTGCAGGCTTTCAAAAATGCTTCCTTTTGCTCTTGATGCTTTGTCAAGAGTTGTGAAACAAGAGTGACTTTTTCCTGGTTATCTTTGTCATTGGTTTCATTGCTACTACCACACCAATCTTCATCTCTACGATATTCTCTCTCTAAACTATCAAGAACTGAGCACACCTGAAAGTTGAGCATATAAGAAAATATTAATATATATTAACAAATTAACATTAACTTGTTTTTTAAACTTTTGGAATTTTAAACATTTTTTAAAATTTCATACTGACTAACTTTCAAACATTTAGTTGAGCATATTTATACATTACTTACAGTCTATATTTGAAAATGTAAATTAACTTTTACATTAAACATCTTTTATACAATACAATCATATTCAAACAATAAAATAGATATAAAAGGATAGTACAATCAAAAAAGATACAATAGTAATATTTCTTTATTTCAGTACATTTTAAACCATGCAAGTAAACTCAAGCATGGAACCTAGAATTCAATATAATCTATCCCTTAAGAAACTCAAAATATTTGGAGCCACTTAACATTCTGGATATACAAATTAATAAAATTAATTGGAAATATCTTCAATTTAAGTGAAAATATCAAAGTAAATAAATTGGTAGAATGTAAGCAAAATATTTTTTGGGGGGGAAGGGGGGAACTTGCCATGCACTGATAAATAAAAATGTTCATAAACACATTACCACACAATCTCTTATACATGAGTAATAGTTCAACCTGGAATCACCCCCCATAAACATGTTTAACAATCAAATAATATTCATAAAACCTAATATGTAGACCAGTGATTCCCAAAGTGGTCTATATAGACCCCCAGAGGTCTATTGGGGCCTGCAAGGGGTCCACACCAGCAAAAAAATAATTTGGGGGTTCATGAGGTGTAAGGGATAGACTGTCTATGATAGACTCTCATTAAACTGAATCTGGACTTTAGTTTTAAAAGAAAATTTCATAAAGTGGAAACCAAATTTTACCTATTTAACAGATTTAATTAGGTAAATTTGCACTTATAAGGAGACAGCAAAAACTTTATTAAAACAAGATCCATTTCAGCAATTCTTTTCAGAATTAGGTTAAAGAAGTATAATACTGGAGGTCCTGAATTTTCTCAATTTGTCACAGACAATCTGTCAGGACGTTTTAATCTACGTTTAACATATTTAACTGCCTTTTATTCAGATTTTGAAACCAGGTTTGGGAATGCTTTGACTATGGTAATTCTACAGTAGGCAATGAATTCATATGGTCATATTGAAAAAAAATGTAACATTACAATAGGAACTGATCGGAAGAAGCACTAACGAAAATCTTAAAAGTTTAGAAACGGATGTCAGCAATATTTTGGCTTTAAAAAGACAAACCTATTATTTGTCCTGAATCATAGAATATCGTGAAGTTTTTAATTGCTTTTCCTAGTGAGAAAGGGTTTCAGCACGGTTGTCAATCTCCAAAAAAAAAAAAAAAAAAAAACTGGATACCAGCAACAGAGGAAATGTAAGGTTAAATCTCACATGATTGATACCAAATGTTGAAAAATTGTTATTGTATAGCCAGATTCAACACTCCCATTAAAATCATTTGTTTGTTGTTTATTTATTTTATGTAACAGTTATTTTATGTATAAATTCATTTTTAATTTATAATTAATTAACATGTACTTTTTAAATTCTATATTACATTTCATTAAATTCTATATTTAATTCTTTTAAAGTAATAGTAGTAAAAGCTGTCAAAAAGACATTTAAGTTGATAAATTTGTGAAAATTCAATATTAATTAAGCAGGGGTCTACCCCAAACCAAAAAACATGGCAAGGGGTCTATGAGACAAAAATGTTTGAGAACATTTGATGTAGACCAATAACAATTTGATATTTTAAGATTAATAATTGATATTAAAATTGTTTATTTTGAATAAATATTCTTGGAGAAAAGAACTTAAGTTTTTGAATTGAATAACAAATACTAATAAAGCATAACATAATAATAAAACTATAGTAGAATTACTTGCGTAGCTGTTTTGTAAAAATTTAAAGAAGCTGTACAAAGTTTATGCCTATCTTCAGCATGTGTCATTAGTTGATGCCAGCTGGAATTCACCTCATCACATATTGCACGAACACTTGCAGGATCATAATGATTGGCTTGAATAAGAGATTCCGCTCTCTGTTGTACCATAACTGCACTTGAATGGGTTTTCTACAATAAATAATTTTAAATTATCATCACTAAATATATGTATAATATATTACATATAAATAACTGTGCAGAGATATGCAATACCGATTCCATATTATTAAAAAGCTAAATAGGATAAATTGTTAGATAAAAGATAGATAACTAAAAATTAATTATTATCAAAATATAGATGAAAGAAAAGCATTATCATTAATTTTTATTAATGCATATAAACATTAGGACCGCAGAGGAGGTTGTTTTGATCCCAAAGTCATTTTGTTTCCAATTTTCTCAAAAAGTTACTAACCAAACTGAAAAAAATTTCTTGATTTTTCCTATTTTTATACCAATAATAATCTGTGAAAATATGATACGTTAAATACTAACAATTTTTTGTTTTTTAACACTTATACCTAAAACCATGGAATGGGTCATTTTTACCCCATTATAACCACAAGTACTAAATTTGCAATTCAATGTTTCCTGGAATGGGAAAAGCTTTTTCAGTCCTCTTTCCATTTCCCAGATGTAAGCAGAACAATACTTCAAGATCAGTGGATTGCTACTGAGAACAGAAGAGCAGCTGTGAGAATTTATTTGTAGTAGTAGCCAGTGCTGCAGACCCCCACCCCCTTCTCTTTCGTTATCATTCCGTATGGGAAAAATGCCTCTGGTTAGCATATTCAAGGAATGTTTTCTCTCCGATGTTTTTTGTTTTGGCCTATTGAATGGAATGTGGTGCAATACAACCATAGCCAATGCGGTAGTCTAACGGGTGCACAACTGGTTGTTTGCATTGCCTTGGAGATAGTTTGAGTGTACCAGACTGTTCGATTTTTGCCACCTTGTTTACACAGAGATAAAATTTATCTTAGGTGAATAAGTGACAATGGCTGGAAGAAATACCATAAAATACGGCATATAACAAGCACCTATACTTTCAAGATACAATTTTTAGTTTTGGGGTATATTCACCGTATAACACGCACCCCTTTTTTATGAAGAAAACCTAAAATGTACATATACAATACTCTAATGTTTTGAAGTCACACATTCGAGGTATTATTCCAAGCTTTAGAAAAAAGCAGTATACCTCTTGAACTACAATCCTTTAAGTTAATAAGAATGTCATTTCTATTAAATAAACAGTATTTCAATCTATGTAGAAGTCTCTATGCTTATCTATTTTTTATTTTTAAAGCTCTCATTTTCATATCTGGCGTATAGCGCACACTGGTAAATTTTGCTCTTATTTTTTGTGTTAAAAGTGCACATTATACACCGGATTTTACGGTATGCATAAATTAACAGTAACTGAGGTCCTTGAATATATGCAACAATTATCAGAAATTGAATTCAAAAACGATAATGATGAAGAAATTGTTATCAGCGATGATGAATATTTGCCTCCAGATGAAGAAAATATTTCCTCGGATAAAGATACAATATCTAATTTTCCTGTACAATGTACTAGCAGAAAAACCACTTCTAGGAAGAAAAAACAGTGTGTAAATAAACGTAAGAAGTTATCAGATTCAAATCCAGATGAATCAAACTCTGGAACTTTTGTTGCAAATGATGGAATGTGTTGGGAAAGCATCACCTCTGGAAGTTGTATGCGTAGAAGAATTGCTGAACATAATGTTTTCAAAGAAAAGTGTGACCCAACCAGTTATGCAAAGCAAAATATTGAAAATGGCTATGCAATTAGTTCATGAAAGCTATTTATAGATGAGCATATGCTTCACCATATCGTCCAGTTGCTCATTGGCAACTGGGGAAAAATGAATGGTCAACAACTTTACACAAACTAGATGCTTTTATATCAATTTTGTATGCTCGAGGTATATACAGTGCAAATAATCTAGAACTTGATAGTGTGTGGTCTGTAGTTTGGGGCCCAACTTTTTTCCGCGATACTACAGTGAGAGATAGATTCAGAAAACTTATGAAATTTCTGCAATTCGACAAAAAAACTACACAATCTGAACGCCTTCAAATAGATAAATTTTGTTTCATTTCTAAGTTTGGAAGAAAATTATTGAAAATTGCTATAAACCAGAACCATATATAACTATTGAAGAACAGCTGTTTCTGTCTAAAGCCAGATGTCATTTCATGCAAAATATGCCAAATAAGCCAGATAAATTTGGTGTCAAGTTCTGGCTTGCCGCTGATGTTGATAGCAAATATGTGTTCAATGATTTTCCATATTCGGGTAACAATGAGGAACGTCCTGAAAACCTATCTCTCCGAATATGTCGTTTTGCGTTTGATAGAACATTTTGAAAATAAAGGAAGAAATATCACTACAGATAATTTTTTCATTACACTAAATCTGTCCCAAATGTTAAAAACAAAGAACACTAGTTTAACTGGAATGATGAAACGAAATTGGAAAGAAGTGCCTAAATTTGTGAAAAAAGTAAGGATGCTGTTGTACGATACATTGTTACTGGAGCATGATGATATAACTTTGACATTTTATCAAGGAAAAACCAGCAAAAATGTCTTATTATTGAGCTCCCTTCCTCCCACAGTTGATATCAACAATAATCACCCAAAAAAGCTTCCAGAAACAATATCATTGTATAACTCAACAAAATTTGGTGTAGACATTGCCAACCAAATGGCTCGGAAATATTCTGTGAAGGCAGGATCAAGGAGGTGACCAGTTCATGTATTCTACAATATCCTGATCTTGAAGGAATTAATTCATGGATTTTATACAAAGAAGTTACTGGAAAAAAAAACTTACGAGGAGAGAATATCTTCAACAACTCTTTGAAGAGTTGTGTAATACATACATTCACAAAAGAATGTACAAGTCAGATATACAGACAAAAATGGATACTACTGAAGAATCTGAGCAGATGCCAAAAAGGGTTCATTATCAAGCTTTCAAGTGTAGAAACAAAATTGTAGATACCAATATGTGGAAAACGTACTAAATATATAAAAAGAAGTTGCCCAAAATGTGCATGAACTGTGTAGGAAATCTTGACTGGTATAATAAACTAAATATTTCTAGTAAAGTTACCTGTATATTTTACTAACTGTATACAATATTCCATATTGCAATATCTTATTATTTTTTATGTTAATTAATATTTAATCAGTTTAATATTAAAACAATTTAATATTAAAAATGAATAAATGTTATTGCCAAATAATTACAGCATACTTTTAACATGAGTTTTTATTAATTGGGGTCAATTTGACCCAAAGTCTGCGGTTCTAGTATTAATTACATGTGAAATAATTTATTATTAAATTATACATTAAATATACAAATAGCATAAAATAAGTAAACATATACAAAATAAAGTGAAACATATGCATATTGAAGATTGCCTTTATTTATCTAGTACTTCTATAGAAGTATTCCTTTCAATTAACAATTTTAAACAATTAAATATAAAAACGATTTCAAAAAGTACTGAAAAGAAAATTTTGTTTTAGGATTTACCTCTATTGCCATTTGGAACTGCTGGTGCTCTGTTTTAAGCTGTTCAGCATCTTGCAAAGAAGATGGTATAATAAAAGATGCAACAAGCATAGCTTCACCATTTCCAATCCAACTCATAACCTGTATAAATAATGAAAAGTAAAGAGAATTTAAGATTAAAATAACTAACATCTTTACAAAAACAGGATTTTGACAAGTAATAGTTGTGAAAACTAAATTACATTTAACTCTAAACAGTTCTTGTATAAACAAACTTCATACCTGACTAGCATCATTTTCTAGTTGGCACAGTTGAATACTCTGCTCAAGTTTAACTCGTTTCATTTCAGCAACATCTTCTAGATCTAAATGACGTTCCTGAAGAAAGTCAAGCAAAACTTGCACCCTTGCTTGTCCATCATACTGATCATCAGCCATTAATTGAATACCAGATGTTTCAAAAAGCTATTTATGAAGTAAAAGAAACATCAAACTTCATATTATCATAAGCATTCATAATCATTTATTATATCTAGGAAAAGACATTCTGATAACTTTTAATAAATATAATTATGTATAACTTTATCGAAAATACATATTATAGCTTCTATAATATTTAAATTAAAATTCTCTATTTAAGAATACAAATGTATCTATTTATAAACATAATTTATTTGACTCTAATGTTAATATTGCTGCACAATCAAATATTCCAATCAATACAATTTATCACCAAATAATCCAACATCCAAATCTAAGCTTATGTATTCTAATGATGAAAAAAATATAACTTACAATATATAAATAATAGCTATAAAAGTAATTTTTGTAAAAAAAATTAAGTAAAACAATTATATTGAAAAAAATTTACTGAATGATTATTCATATATTTTTTAAATCAACATGCATTTATATAAATGAGGTATAATTTTAATTCATTTTAAAAGTTAGTAACACCAAAATGTTCTAAAAACTCTGCCACACATTATGATGATTCCTTTAAACAATATTCCTTTTTTGCCCTCAAAAGTAAATTTATCAATTTCAATTAATGTATATTGAATACGCATTAAAAAAAACAACTTTATTTACTTGATAGAGCTCTTGTCCTCTTTGAATAACATCCAAAGCAGTTTGCTGCATGTTACTAACATTTTCATTATGAATATGTAAAGTATGTTCAGCTTCACTCATATCCCGTGCAATATCAGCATTTTGCAATTCTTCAGACCATAGTTCAAGTTGTGATGATATCTAAAAAGAAATAAACAAATGTTTACATTATTACTAATTTTTTAAATAAATTAACACATTTGTTAATTTATTATTGAAACAAAATTAAATACTAATACAGTAATACCCCAAATTTATACAATAGGTCATACTGAGTGATAACCGTGTAAGTCAGGGTATGATTTTGCCTATAAATATATATACGTTATTTTTAGTAGGGGACAAAGGCAAAAAAAATAATAATACTTCAACAAAAAATTTTTTTTAGTAAACTCTTGGATATAACACTAATATAAAATTTCAAAACGAAGTTATTTTGAAGAATAAGGTTTAATAAAATCTATCACAAAAGTAGTCTGCCGGCTCAAAGATTGTTTTTTTCCTCCAGCAAAATTTCCTTGAAGGATGATAATAATTTTTTTTTGTTGTTGTTTCCAATCCCCTTGGAGCAGGAAAGCCTACACCAAGTCCATTTGACCTTTCCGCGCATAAGAATGTCACTAGCCAGATCCTGATCTCCAAACAACTGTCCCAGGGAAAAATGCTACAGCAGTCTAGAAGATGAGCAAGAGAAGCAGGGGCAGGTAAAGAAAAACTTTACTCCTAGCACAAAGCTATACCACACAAGTGACCACTTCTAAAGCGTGCCAAGGCCATCTGAAGAGCTCTGGATCTCCTGCACTGTAAATAGTCCAGGATTCTTAGCAGCATACTAGTGGTGAGCAGGAGGTTTTCACCGTCAGATTCATTTTAACTCTGTAGAGGGAATGAATTTCAGAATGGCTAAAGACAGAGGAACTGGGGTCAGAGAGATCACAACCTCAAATCTTGCCACTACCAGCCAGCTCATTTGCAGTCTTGTTCCCAGGCACATCCACATGCAATGGTAGCCACTGGAGACACACTTGTTTCCTCTGACCAAGCCTAGCCAATTTGGAAACAATATCCAGATCAGTATGGTCCACAATCTTTGACCAATTCTTCAAATATTGGATGGAGCTCTTGCTGTCTGTCAGGATCCGGATACTGTCCTTATTAAAGTTGAAAGCATGATCAAGAACACCACTGATAGCAATGAGTTTCGATCTAAAGACGGAACAGTGGTCAGAATTCCTGATGCTGATTTTAACATCACTTCCGGGAGTGTTACTATATATACCACTCCCTGCTCAACCCGTATTGGAATGGCTACCGTCTGCACAAATAATCAAGGCTTCATCAGGTATATCATTTATAACTGTCTGAGTAATTCCGGATGGAATAATATTTTTTATTCCTTGTTTTGTAGAAAAAATAGGCTCCTCATAGGAGTCTATATTTTCTAAAATTAATAACCTTTTTTCAGTTAAACTGAGGCCTTCTGTCAAACTTCCAACTGTCATTCAATCTTCTGATTGAACTGGGTCTGAAGACTCAACTTCTTCAATGTCTTGCTCTCACTCATGCATTTCTATGAGCTCATCAATTATCAGCTACCCATTGTGGGAATCCAGCAGTTCTTGAACATTGTCACTATCCACTTCTAAATTTATTTGTCTGGCAAGACCAACAACTTTTTTCCTCAAACAAATGACAAATCTATGAGATTTGAAATTCGAATAACTGGATTCACATAAATCAGCGTAGCATAAGTCGAGGTATTACATGCCAACCACAAAATGAGCTAAGTTTAAAAAAGTTACTGCAAACAGGAAAAAAATGCTTCACTTAACAAAACTGTACCTATGAATCAGAAACCAATGGCTTGAGTAATATGCAGGTGGAAGGTCAATCTCTAAAATACTTTTTAAACTTAATGGCAACAAATTTTATGGTTTTTATCTACTTATTTTCCAGTTGTTATGAATAGAAAATGATAAATAAGAGCTATAGAGGAGATTATCATCAGTGAATGATGGAAATTTTGCAAAAATAAGGAAAATGAATGATCTTGGCATGCAAGCATTAATGAATGGCTCGAAATCCCAGATTTTGCATGGAAGGTACAAAATTTGGCAGATACATTACATAAAAATGCACAGAACTAAAATAGTATATTAGTTAAAAAATATAAATATATATTCAATCTTTTGCAATGATTAGCTCAATTCAAATTCAAATTATTAAAAGTGACATATGTAATAGTTATATTAATCATAATCTAGAATTAAATTGCTATTATCACAATTCTAAACAAATTCAGCGTGCAAGAAATTTACATTCTCATTTCATTTACATCCCTCATTATCATACACTAATAAAATTTGTATTCATATCCTCATTTATACTACTTATAATTAATGTATAAAATAAAATTCTTACTTCTAATGCATCCCTTTCAAACAATCGTAACTGCAAACAAAGATCCAGTTTTAGCTTCCTACTTGCCCATAATTCTTCCAAGTCTTCTCTGCTTCTACTGAGGGATTCGAGCAGTCCTTCAATAGCTGCATATGATGTACTTGAATCAGAATCTGGTTCTAAACCTGAACTTCTGTTGAAAGAAATTATAATATTAAAAATATAAAAATTTAACAGGACTTAAAAAACTAAATTTAAATTGTTGACAGTTTAAAACTAAAGCTTTAAAAGTAATGAAGGTTACAAAATGTTTACTTACTGCAGCTCTTCTAATAGAGCTTCACCTTCAGAAACCGTATTCATTGCTGCATCAATTGTGGAATCCCTTTGTTGATTAAATTGTTCAAGAAGTTGTTCAGCCCCATCAACATTTTCAGCAACTTCATCACTTTGCAATTCTTGTCTTAATTCTTCAAACCAACTGGTTAGCTTATAACATGAAACACAAGGAGGGTAAAAATCAGAATTCAAAAACGTTCTTAAAAGACACACAGGTTTAAAATCAGAAAATGTACAATAGTACATAAAATTTTAAAATTAGTACAGTTATGGATTGATATATAAAAATTCTGTAGAAAATGTATAAATCAAAATTTTACTTTCATTATAATTATAAACTCAAACTCAGTGGCGCAACAGCCCATGAGGGCCAGGGTTTAAGGTGCCCATCCCGGTATACGTGACCATTGGGTGCTGAGGTGCTTGAGCAAATGTCCCGATCAGATGGTCAGTCTGAAGCGAGACCCCCAGTGTTTAAGTCCCCAAGCAAGCTTGGTACTTATTTATTAACCAACTGCAATAGGGATTATAATCATAGTTCCTAAAAATTACTTTTTACACTTAATGCACTAAGTTTAAAAATTAAATTCTTTATATTTTTGCTGAAAAACATTTTATATTGAAAATAATAATGTAACACCTTATCAAATTCATGGTTAAATGCATTTTGTTTTTGATGAAGAGTTGCAGATTCAAAACTTTACTAATTCATTTCAAAGATAATGCTTGTTCCTTCCATGACATTTTTTAATGGGTAAAATATTTATTTCAAAAAACTTAAATATAATTGAAACATAACCGGTACTAGATGCTGCATACACTTGAAATTTTGAATTGTCTTTCATGTTCCATGCAAGAAATATTTTTAGAGTGATTGATTTGATTTTTTTAGGATTGCACTCTAAAGCAATACAAGGGTCCTCATAATTTTCAATCCCAGTCAAGGGACAAGAATTACACCCAAACTGCCATTCCATTCTCCAAGCCACACCAACATGAGGACTTCCAGCCTTAACAGATTTCTTGTGTTTCAGTCTCTCTCTATGTGGTGGGTCTTGAGTGGCATCAGGACTTTTACCCTTGATTCGACAATGCCAGCCACAAGTACCTCACTATGATCAGTCGGCTATAGTTTGTTTTAAAACAGAATATAACTATTAAAATCCATTGTTATAGTTTTAGTCTATGAAGGTTAAATGAATTACCAGACTTGGCAAATGCAATCATAATTTCACAGTGGAAAAAATAGATAACATTTATGGCTTCTTTTATATATCTAAAGAACCAATCAATTTAACAAAAATGAACACAACTAGTACACAAACACAAAATAAAAAATTAATTAGTTCAGATTAAAGTTGTATATAAGATGCAATACAAACAATGGCAATTTTAAAAAAATTACATCAACATACTCAATAGTAATAAAAATTGATATTTTAAATTTTTTCATGAAAAACAATAAATTTTAAATGTGCTTTTAAATATATTCAAGAAGGAAAGGGCAAAAAAATACCTCATTTTCATGTGTGAAGAACATGACAGCTAAATCTAAAAGATTCCTACGCTGATCAACTCGAGCAGCAAAGCTTGTAATATGACCTTCCAATTCTTGTGCAACACCATATATTTCTTCTGCATTACATTCTCCAGTTTGAGCTAATTCTTCTGCTGCAGCAAGTAATTTTTCAGCATTTGTGTATGTGTTCTGGAAAAGAAAATAATTGTACAATACTTATTAAAATAAAATTAAAGCTATGAGGCCTTTTTTTTCTTCAACCTCTGTTTGAGCCACCAAACAAGTAATAAGACATGGGGAGGATGCATGGTGGGTGATTACCACCTTTCTAACCATAACAGCTGCTACCAAAACTTTCTTGCTAGTTTGAATTGAGCTGTAGACATCTAAGGATGGCCTGTACGTCATTGATGCTCCTTGGCAAAAGCAAATTTCAGGCTGTTACTCATAAGGTGACAGATAAGAGGCATTTAAAACAAAAAGGAGGAATGTTGATTCAAGAAGTTGTTGTCATACAAAGCAATTCTTACAATGCAGTCTTACAACGCAACTATAACCCAACAGCTTCTAGAGCAGTTTAAAAAAAAATTTTTTTTGATCACCTGGCATCTAGCCATGACTAGCACTTGGAGATTCTCAATTCTTCCCTTAATCGAAGAACTAGCTTGAAGGCTAAAGATTTCAGATCAATATGAAACTTCAAAACAATGTTCAAATCAATTGTTGATGGTCATTCATCAAAGAAGGAAAATAGAAAGTGTATCTACCAATATGATAAAATGCTTGAATATTCAGTGATTATGTAAAAATGTAACCATGTTTGTAATATAATAATTCTATTTGTTGTTCTTGGCTATTTTTTATGGCCTATTGAAGGTCGGGAAAAAAACTCCCCTTGTATTATTAAGTGGATCCTCTATATATTCATAAAAATAATCAAAATAGTTTGATTGTCACTGAACTAATATTTTTTTCCATATGTAAATGTGTTAGTAACAACATTATTTCTAAGACCAATGTTTTATCAATTAAAATATTTTACACAGTTAAAATTAAACAATATGACTTGCAATCAGCTTTTTAAAAAATAAATTCAAACGATACTATACATAATTTTTTTATAGCTTAATACCTTTATATACTTTATAATTTATTATTGACCCTTCAATAAACACATAATTAAATATTTCCCTTTAATAAAATGTTATTTCCTTTTTAAAATTAATATGGAAGATTTTGTTCATCAAGAAACTTAGCTGCTAACAAAAATATATCAATAGTTACTTGTGCCACAGTTTCAAAGTGTTCATGACTCTTTTGAAGAACTTTTGCACGTTGCATATTTCTCCCAACACCAGTATTTTTTCTTAAAAATACTTCACCATGATTCTCTAGCCAATCTAAAACCTATAAAAGAAACAGTAAAACTTTGGTAATTCTTCAAAAATAAATGTATATATATCAGCAAAATTTGAAATCCAGCATTCTAAAAAATACCAAAAACTAGTCAGCACCGAATTGATCAATACTTCACACATTTCCTAGGGAATCTATAGAATACCAAATAATAAATGAGCAAAGCATAAAATATATTCGATTCATTTTAAATATTGTGTGGATTTTAATCCTCTAAAGAGAAACTGAAATGGAAATATCAATTATAATACACGGCACCACATGACTCTTGATCACCAAACAGAATTTCATAAAAAAAAAAAAGACTAAAAGAAATGACAGTTGTGAATGGCTGTTATTCGAGACCTCTGTAATTATTTAGGAGTATCAAAACATTGGATTTTACTTAAATGTGTTCAACAAAAAATTAGTTGCACACTGTGCAGCATGAAAATAGAAGGGCAAGATATAGTTTGGGAGAAGGAGTTACAGTTAATACTTATGCAACAATGATTCGAAGAACAAATTAAGATTTGAGATAGTGCTGCAAAAAAAAAGTTTATTCTTAACATAAACTGTTTAACAAAAAATAATAAATGATGTAAACACAAAGCCAAAATAACTACTAAGAAAGAACTATGGAACAATTGGTTTCTGAGCTGCTATGATGTGATGTTTGTGGAAAACAAAAGTAAGCACTTTTATCTAGTTATAAAGAAGGTATTAGTATACAGAATATACTTCACAAAAACTGAGTTATTTCACATAGCTATTAGATATGGAGTATATGATAGAATATTGAAAGGAACTTCATCCAAATACAGAAGTATTACATGTCATGACATCAAACTGTACATCTACCTTTATGAGACCTACCAAAAAAAAATAATTAAGGGCAATCTTGTGAAACCTATGATTTTTTTCTCAATTTAATTCCCATTATCAGGTAGATATTTATTTCTAGTCTAAAACAAATAGAAAATACAAATTTATTATGGTGTACCTAGATCAGCTTACAAAGTTTGTAATTCTAAAGGTTCCGACATCAAAAACAGCTGAAGAAGAAGCCTACGACCTAAGGATATTTTCTAATTACTAGGAACACCATCGATGTTAAAGTCTAACAATGGTAGGGAATTTGCTAATAATGTAATGATCAATTTGTAGGAATTTTGGCCAGCACTGATCATCCATTGGAAGCCTTGTCACTCACAAAGCTAGGGTAGCATTGAAAGAGCAAATAAAAACATTGAAAACAAACTTAGTACTTGGATGCAGGGCAAGAAATTTGACTGGTGAGAAGAAAAAAAAAAAAGACTAGTTCTTTCAATTTATGAAAAAAAAGCCCTCTTTGGTTGCAAACATAATGCAGGTCTTATGTCTTTTTTAACCCAGATGTTTCAAAAGAAATACAGAGGAGCAGCTAGAAAAAATAACAGAAAACATCAAAACAATGGAAATAGATGAAACAAACCAGGTTATGCAAGAAAAAGAGTCTATTGCAAAAAACACAGATAAGATTAAAGTTGATGGTGGATTAAACCAACATGACAATAACATGCTTATTGAAAAGATTTCCATTAGCAGTTGTGTGTGTTTAAAGAAAACCAGTTATGTGTGAGCCAAGTGTCAATAAAAAATTCATCTTTTGTAACCATGATAAATTGGGTATTTTGTGCATTCTTTCTTTCAAAATTGAAAATGCTCTTCAAGGTAAAATTAATGCAAAAATCAAACGAGACACACAAGCCGAAAACATTTCTTTGAAAATTATTGTGCAAGTTCCTATTCTTGACATCAACTAGGGCCGAGGTAGTTTATACGTCATGACTTCCTTTTAAATAACTTTTTTTCTTACTATACTTAAATAGCATTTGTCATTCAATACAATGCCTAGGCATTATATACAAGATCTAGAGAAAGTATATAATTTTCATACTTAATACTTTGCCTAAAAATGGCAGGCATTTTAAAAAATATCTATGTATTCTATAGAATGCCCAAGTCTCATACATTGCCAGTAATATATATAAATAGATATACATTTACTTCAAAGAAAGATAATGGTATCTATTATTCCAATATAAGCTTAACTCAGTGGTACAACAGCCCATAGAGGGCCGAGGCCTATAATGGCTGTTTCAGTTTATGTGACCTTATGCGCTGAGGTTCATGAGTAGATGTTCCAATCAGGTGGTCAATCTCAAGCAAAACTCTCAATGTTTAGTTCCCAAGCAAGCTTGGAATTCATTTATCAACCCACTGAAGGGACGAAAGGTTGAGTCGACCTTGCCCTGCCTGGAGTTTGAACCCGACCTCCGGCAAGGAAGCGCGAAACACTACAACTTATTCAAATCTAGATACATTAAAACAAAAGCAGTATAAAGGTTAATCATTTACATCTTTAAGAAAAATTTTTAATATAACCATCATTAAAAATTGTTAACATTTTACCTTCAGCAAGCTGCAAGAGATAAACAGCAAAATATAGTTTAAATTGCAATCATTTAATATTCTAAATGATTATCTCAAATATATGCGAGTAGCATTCTAACACTCAAATGTTTATTACTATTATTATTATTATAATGTATTCTAATCATATTTCAGCTTTACCAGGATAAAAATTTGGAGTTTGCTCTCCAGAGAGAAAAAACAATGTTATTTCTACAATAAAAGGAGCTTTGTCTACTTCTGCAATTTGTGTGAATAATCATAATACAAAATTGTATTTTGGGAACTGAATCGAATGATGGTGCAACTATTTAATTTGGTGTTATTTCTCAATTAAATAATAGTTTATTTTATACTTTAAATTGAATGAATATTATTCTACTTTATTTCTCAGTGGTTGTGCCTAATGATATTTCCACCTGGTTACAATAAAAAAAAAATTATGAAACAAATAAAGTTACAAATTTTAATAAAATTTAAAAATACAGATACATTAAAAAAGATCTAAAATAGCAATACACAATTATTCTAAAATCAAATAAACTATACAAGGAAAATTCCTTTAATTAGACTTGATTTGATGTTATGGAAGTAAAAATTTTTAACTTTCAAAAAGAAACTATCAAAAAGAATATATTTCCATAATAATAAATATAAGCAATAAATATTCTATACCTGGCGTACATCTTCTTGAAATAGGCCAAGTGCCAACCGCTGATGTAATTTGACTTTTTTTGTATGCCACTGAGTTTCAAGTGCTCGATGATGATTTAAGATATCATGAATTACAGACAAAACATGTTTGGCACCTTCAGAATAATCTGCAGCTGGATTACAATGATGATTATTTCCAATGTGATTCAACATTTCTGATAAATTTTTGCTATCCCCATGCGACTATAAAAATTAAAAAGATAAAACAAACATTTTACACTTAATTTAACCCTCTAAGCGATCTGCACATAAAATTCTGCCATTTCTAAGATGCTTTTTCTGCCTTCAAGCAAGGTTCCCAAAAGCGGCCGAGCCGCATTCTTAAAAATATGGCTCAACCGCTTTTGAGAACCCCACCTGAAAGCAAAAAATATGTGCGGTGCATTTTTGAAGCATCTCCAGAATGGCAAGACTTTAAGTGCAGACCGCTTAAAGGGTTAATAACAATTGTATAATCACTGTAACACAAATTGAAATACGAAAATTATTTATACTGAAAAATATTTGAAAACTTAATTTTCAAAAAATCATCCAATTTTTAATTAAAGCTGATTTTTGCAAAACTAGATTAAAATTAACTAAGGAATAAGATTACATACATGTTTTCGAGATGACATGTCAACTCTAGGTTGATGACAAACTTGAACAAGATGATCTAATTGATATAGAAGTTTTTTACTAGTGCTATGAACCTATAAAACACAAAATTAGGGGGTTTTTTTCTTTTGTTTGTTTATATGAAATGAACAATGCATATCATAATTTAAAGCTGTTTTTATAGTGTGTAACAATACAAAAATAAATTAATCTTTTAACAATAACTAAAATTTTTAAAAAATTCATACTTCTGTATAAGCTTGGCACATGTTTTCATATAATGTTTGATGTTGATGGATAACTTCTTCAAGATGAGTAACTTCTCTAGGGATAACAGTTTGCTCACATGCTTTGCTCCAAAGAGAAACACTATTCATGTACTAAAAATTTTAAATTAATTAATGAGATGAAACATATAAATGAAATACAACTACCGTATTTTCCTGTATATAATCCACGGATTATGTGTTAAAAAGGTTTCAAATTTCATTGTGCGGATTATCTGAGAAAAAACATTCTAGATTAGAAAAGCTAACAATAAAGTTTTGAAAGAAATGCCATTTATGTTTTATAAAATAAATAATAGATGGCTCTTTCATGACTTGGCTGATGTAATTCAACCATAACTAGTTTTTGTCCAATTACATTCAAAAACGAATTTAGTTCCTCGGAAGGAAAAAACAGTTACTAGTCGCTGGCGCCATTTCCAATTTTCTCTTGAATTACGAATTATTACGTCCTTTGAAAGTTTTCATCATGTTGATGCGAAAGCGTGTAAATTACAATACAAACTTCAATAGAGAAGGCTACCGAAGTTGGAAATCAGGAAGCTGCAAGGTTTTTCAACGTTGACGAATCAAATATTCGTTTGCGGAGAAAAAACAAGACCCAACTTCAAAAATTGTCATCGACGTTAAAGAGCCAAACATTGTGGAAAACTTCTTTGGCCAGAATTAGAGGAAGAAATAAATAAATGGATTTTAAAAAAAAGAGACAATGGGAAAGCAGTCTCAATCTTAATTTTTTTGCTGTTAACTTGCTAAATTAAAAAAAAAGAATGATTTTTTCCGCGTGCAATGTTTTGTTTAACAACTCAAAACATAGATGGCAGTAGCAAAGAATATTTTTGTTTTATTGAAATTATCATAAAAAATATTATCATACATGTTTAAAAAGATGTTTCAAAATAAATTTTGTTTTCTGTACAATTTCTTACTTCTATTTTTAATTATATTGTGTATTTTTTATCTTATGTGACACTCATTATCAGCAGTTTATATTTTGGATTATTTGCTGTAAAAACTGCCGCAGATTATACGGCGCTGCGGATTATACAATGTTTTTTTTTTTACTTGGAAAAAAAGGCTTTGCAGATAATACGCCGCTGCGGATTATATACAGGAAAATACGGTACCAAATTTAAAAATTCATATAACTGATTGATTGATTGAGTGATTTAAAATTAAAATAAATAAATGCAATATTTTACTTGTTCAGCCTTCTGATGAAATAAAACAGACAATGTAAGAACAGTAGTTCTTTCATCCAAACCAGCAGCAAATTCCTTCCAAGCACGATCTAGACGAGCAGCTATTTGTTGAATTGTAGCAGCTGAATAATGACCTCCTTCTATAAGTCTAGAAGCTACTGATAAGATGCGATTGATGTTCACATATACATTCTGCATAAAAATAATAGAAAATATTAAATATCACATAAACATCCATCAAAACTTCTATAATCAAACAAGACAATTTCCATTAATAGTTTCTAAATAGAATTAAAATTAAAACATGATTACCAGATATTTCTCCTGTGAAAAAACAATTTTTAATTAATGAAGAGAAATGATAAAATAAAAGATTAAGAGTGTAAATTATACACATAAAAGCACATTCGTTTTAAGAAATAAATCAAGTATTCTTTTGAGATCTACATCATATTATTCTGAATATTTTGAATCAAAATCATTTTAAATTTATAAACATTAAGGTATATTTCAAAAAGAAAAATTGTGATAAAAGATTTAGTGTAAAATGTAATAAAATATGTACATAAAAAAATAAAAACATTTAAAATACAATAAATTTCTAGCCTTAAAAATTTCTCTTTCAGTCAACAGTGTACACTTTTTTAATATATAATATATTGTGAGAAATTACACAAGTAAATAACTGTTTTAAATTGCTGTAGAAATTATTGAATTTTAACCTCTTAAAAAAAATAAGCAATTGCATTACTAGATTTTTTTTCTATATTTATTATTAAAAAGTACATTGATAACAAAATGATCAAAGTACAAGTACAAATAAAAGTATGATAATTGATTAAAAGCACAATGTTTTCAGAAGTTGCATTCAGTAGAATAGATTAATTCTCATTTAATATCCATATAACATCCTTGATTTAAATTATTGGAGTTTTTCTTACACAATATTGTCAGTTTAGTAAACTACTTTTTATAATTTTTAATAGAACTGAAGCTAAGTACAGCATTTAAATTTAACCAAATTCTATTTGCACTGATTAAAATGCATGCAAAATGTGTTAAAATATAGTAAAAATATAATTTTTTTATAAAAATTTTTTTAATTATCTTACCATAGAAGATCTAGTAAAATGAGTATGTTCTTCCTGAAGATCTTTAGCTTCTTGATATGTTAATCCAATATCAACGTAGCTCACGAGGAACAAATCTCTATTGTGATATATCCAATCAAACATCTGAAAAATAAAATTGGCTTTAATTAATTAATCTGATTATCTACTCATAATTATAATTTTAAAGGATTCTATAAATTGCAAAATTCAATTGCACAAACAGCTTTTATTGTTTTATTGTATACAAAGACAATCAGGCTCTGTTACCACATGGTTCAATAACGTGTATGTGCTCAACACATAGTTCAACCATTGTGTGTTTCCTTGATATATAATTATTTGTATATGCTTCTAACGCTGTAACATAATTGTTATTTTTCATTTTATATAAGCCAGATTAGTTTTGTTCAGGTGATTGTCCCGATTTCTTATTAAGAACAAATATTAATATTTTTATTGATAAAACAAATTTAATTTTCCTTATGTGTTTCTAGCATCCTTTTTTAGTTTTTTTTGTTGTTGTTGCTGTTGTTGTATGCAATATGCACAAGTATTGTAAAAATAGCACACTTGAATATGAATTTATTTTCTTTAATTTACCATTTATTTTATAACTCAGCAATAAGTAAATGAACAGTTGTGTTGATAAGTTCTTTTTGATAAATATGATTCATAAATCATAAAAAGTAGTTTCTGAATAATTTTTGAATTAATAAAGTTTTTAATACTTTCAGTTTTCAAAGTAAAGGTATTATATTATCTTTTAAATAAACTGAAATCATGCAAAAAATTCATATCAATTTGGAACTTATATCACTTAATTTATATTAATACAGTAACTCCCACTTTTCCTGAGGTTTTCCAACCACATACTTTGATTATCATGTGCTGATGGGATCCTATTTTATATGTACTTATAATTACATATTTCGATCAACTTCTTTATATAGTTATATACTTTATCAATTACATATTTGTAAAAAGGATACTATTTTGATTCAGCACTAAAATCTATACTGATTCTTCATAAATAATTAAATAAATTGTACAAAGTACATTTAAAAAATATATATAAATGCATTTAGCACAAGAAATGATTCAGCATAAAAATACAATTTACATTATATTATTATAAATAGTTTACATATTATTTATTTTGAAAACAGAAAACTATTTATTTTAAAAACTGATCCTTCAAAATTGCATATTTGAACCATACTTACTGTTTAAAATTTTACTATGCACCCCTTAAATTTAAATGCATAATTTTTTTCCCAATTATATTATACTACACTAATATATGGTAATACCTTGACTTGTGCTACCCCAACTTATATGATTTTCAAATCTCATCAATTCATCTTTAGTTTGAGTACTACATGTATTGATTACTCATTCCTGCTTCCTGTTTAGCTCATGTACATGTTTGGATATATCACGCAGAATCGACGCTTAGTCGTAATAGTTTATTTTGTATTTATTTCTTATCTACTAAGTGTGTGTTTGTTATTACATGATATCTTTGTTATATTATGATGTTCAAGAACTGTTGGATTTCCACAACCAGGAGCCGACAATTGAGCAGCTCATAGAAAGGTAGGAGCAAGAACAAAACATTGAAGAACTTGAGTCTTTAGACCTAGTTCAAGAAGATTGAATGATGGATGGGAATTTTACAGAAGGCCTCAGTTTAATTGAAAAAGGGTTACAAATTTTTTACAAAATATAGACTTAAACAAAGAGCATGTTTTTTTTAATGAGACAAGGAATGAAAAAATAACTAGGATGAAATTTTGCTGAAAAAGAAAAAATCTTTCAGCCAGCAGATTACTTTGTTAGATTTCATGAAACCTTTTACATCAAAATAACTTCATAACATCAATTCCCGATTTTGTTTTTGGGTTATTTAAAATTTTACTAAACATTTTTTTCCTAAATTATACCCTGACTTATGCGAATTCGACTTACATGGTCACTCAGTCCCCCCTATCATGCAAATTCGAGGTATTACTGCTCAAAATTTTGCATTTGATAAACAACATTGTAAGCCTTCATAGTAAATGGGTAAAATTTTGCAATCCCTAGAGTTTTTATAAATATTAATAATTAGAAAAAAAAAATTTAAGTCTCAGTCAAATGCAATGTAAATAAATGGGCCTTTATTAATGCAACATAAACAACATTCTTTAAATATACATTTGAATTGATCTTAAAATGTTCAAAATTATTTCATTTCTTTGCATTTCTCTACTTTTTAAAAAAAGCAAACAAAACATTCAACATTGACACAACATTCATGCATGTTGTTTTAACTATTAAAACAAAGCAGCAGAATAAGTAGATTGAAATTTCATTCCCTGTTTTATATAATTAGATGAGTTAACAAACTGCATAAGTAGATACTACTCATATGTTTTCAAGGGTATCTATTCAAGAAGGTTCAATTATATTTTAATTTCCTATAACAGTCTATAGCCATACACTTTACTGTTATAGTAAATGAAACATCACATTTACAAGTGTCTTGAATACAGAAAATTATATTTTAAATCAAATTTTTTTTTTATTATTATACGGCTAACTAAGAATTTGAAGGGTGTTTCAAAACTTTAATACATAAATATGCATTTAACTGATAATTTTTATAATAATTTTTGCAAAAAAAATAAAAGATATACTTTTTGTGCATCTTGCTCATATAATCGAAGTTGAAGACACTGATCAAGCTTAACTTTTCTTATGTGCCATAGCTGTAACAAATGTTGTCTTGTAACATGAATATTTTCTAACAACTGGACAACTTGAGGAACTGCATTTTGGAAATCAACATTTCCAGCCATTCCTGCTGGACCACTATCTCTACCAGAATAGCCTGAATCACATGAGCCTCCACTACTACCACCTGTTGCAAAACTCAACCTAGAAGTATTTAAATGAATAAATACATATACTATCATTATCAGTAAAATAGGAGCATGTTATTCTAAATTAAAACAAGTAATACAATTCAGCCCATAATAAAGTCACCTGCATTCCATAATCATTTTCTGCACACAAAACAATACAGTAAGACCCCGCTTAATGCTGTTTTGTTTAGCGCTGTTTTGATTTAACGCTCTTTTATTTTAATTGTGGCCTACTCCGAAATTGCATGCAGCATTAGGCTTTCCGATATCCGAGGCACTTTATCTGTGTTTCTTCTTTCCTGTGGTGTTATACGAACGTATTTTTATCGTTTCAAACATTTGTTGATGTTATTGTAAGTATAAATTTATGTAATATAATGATTGCTATAGTGACAAATATTAGGATTTTCAGTTTTTTTCATGGGTGATAGTAAAAAACACCAAAATAGAGCAACAAGAAAAAGCATTTTCACTTGAAACTAAAATGCAAGCGATTAGAAGATTAGATACTGGTGAACGTCAATTTGAAATTGGTGCTGCATTGAATTTGGCAACTTCAACAATAAGGACCATTCTTAAGAATAAAGAAAAAATACTGTCATCGGCAACTGCAGCTAGATTTACCCGTTCCAGAAATAATAAAATAGAGGAAATGGAAAAACGACTTTCTATGTGGACTGACGACAAAATTGAACGCAATATGCCATTAAACCAAGACTTAGAATTTTATTTATTTTTATATGTATATTCGTTTATTATATTTCTATATTAGTAAGGAATAAATTTTTGTTTTATTGCTATAAAAACATAATTAATAAATTTAATGGTAAAATACCTGACTAATTTTCTACCTATCTTCCCCTAACCCCATTATTTACATGATGAGATAACCTCGTTTAATGCTGTTTCATATTACGCTCTACTTTGATGGAACATATACCCCGCATTAAGCGGGGTCTTACTGTATTTAAATTCTATAATGAAACTTTTCAATTTTTTTAATGACCTCTTTTTTATCATTGATTGTTCATATTCATTTAAATTATATGTGAAGAAATCGAAACTTGATGCAATCATTCTTTTCAAAATTTTATAGGAAATTTACATATGTATTTTTCTGGGTATATAAGGAAAATACAGTTTAAAGGTATAATATATCAAACACAACATAATTATATATTTTGAAATAAATATTCAGAGTAAAATTTCATTTTATTGTAACATCAGCCTAAACCTTATTTTAGATACACATATATGTATTATTTTATTTAATATAAACAACTATTTCATTTGCAACCTATTACTTCATTACAACTGATAAGAAAGAGTAGTTCGTAAATATTGCAAATTATACTAGAATTTCAAAACAGTATTTTTCAAAAATTATATAAAAAATAAATATTAAATGTAACATTTCCTGCTCAATCTTTCTACAAAATTTATAATACATTAAGGGAAAGAATAGTTTCTATTAGCTTATAAAAAAGTATATCGTTTTTATTCTTAGACACACAAATATACAACATTTACAAATAAATGAACAACTGTATATGATACACAACATAATATGCATAAATGTAGTGTATATTTTTAAATATTTAAAAATCCATAACAGAAAAAATTACAGAACTCACTTATGAAGCACTTGTTGTCCTTCTAGATCAATATCTTCTACAGGTACTTGAATAATATGCTTTTTTAAAGAAGAATGAGCATCTATCATGGACTTGGAAGTTGAAACATCATCAGCAAATTCATTCCTTGTTAATTCATCTTTCACAGTTTCCATTCTGTTAAGCAAATCACTAGCTTTCCATGTAAAACTTTCAAATGACTAAATAAAGAAATATTTTTAAATCATAATAGATACCAACTTCCATAAACATTTGCAATTTCATCAAATGAATATCATGTCAAGCAATTTTAGATATCAGTTGTTAAATTGGAAAGAAAATAAAAAGGTTAAGTTATTCTATATTATATTGGTGTCACACTTTTATATTTTCTTCAATACAGAATTTGTCTTAACATTGACTCATATGGCACATTTTATTTGAACTTTAATACTGAAATTACCTTTACATAAGCTAAATTTACTACTTCAGAAAAAAAATTGCTTTGTGCAAAAATTATCCCAATATTTTTATGAGTAATGATAATGATTCTAAAAATTTAGAACAAATAAAAACTTAAATATATCAGGTTTTCAAAGTATTCAGTTTGAAAACAATATAGCTTGTTACAAACAATCAGTTAGCAATATACAAGAGATTTTTCTTGGATTTATTTATTTGATTTTGACATTAAAGTTTTTAAATTTAATCTGAATATTTAAACAAATAATTCTGTTAGTTTTATATTTTAAGAAAAGAAAACTAGTAAAAATGTTTGGATATTTGCAAACTGTTTATTACCAATCTCAATTCAATCCATAGATTATGATCATAGGACAAGGTTCCATCTAAGTCACTTGTAAGCTGAGACGGATCAATATACTTAGATAAAGTTTCAACAGATATCATGCTTGTCTACAAGAGGAAATATAAATCAATCAACATTATAACTAACTGTTATTATTCATGCATATAATTTGTGGTTTTACTGATTAAGTAATGCATATTTTCAGCTTTTACTAAATTTTAATTTAATGTTAAATTATTATTCACAGATTTAATACTACTTAATTGTTCTAAATTTACATAAGTGTTTGAAAAAATTTTAAAAACAAGTATAAAACAAATAAAGTTCTAGAAAAATTTACAAACATAATTTATATGTGTGGTCAAAATGATTAAAACTAAAAATAATACATAACAAAGTTTTAATAAAGGAAATACCAAACACTGACAGGGAAAAAGCAATGTAAAATTATTAAATTATAAAATAAAAATTTCACTCAATATGCATGTAACACAATGTTGCTTTGTAAATCATCATTCTTTTCTGTAAAAATGTAAAACTTTGCTAACGTGGTTCAAATAACACAAAAAATGTAAGAATTTATCACAAGAAAAAAAAACCTTAATATTTTAAATTTTGTTAAATGTCCAAAAAAATATGATTTACTAATCAAAGTATTGAAAAAAAATGTAAGATCCTTTCATTATATAAAATAAATATTTTACATCAACAGCAAGCATAATTTTAAAAAAATTATAAAGGTAAAATTTGATTATAACACACTTACTTCAAATTTATACTTCGCACTACCCAAACTTGTGCGTTGCTTTTGCCAAAAATTTTCAGGCTTTATGATGTAAGCTGTATGAATTTTGATAGGAAAGGCTTCCTAATTGTCAAACAGAAAATTATGTTACATAATTAGTAATTTTTTTAAAGAAACAAATGTTATTTAATAAAACAAATACTATATAAAAAAAGCATCAATGTAACACAAAGAATTTTTTTAATTTTTGATACAATATAAGAGTATAAGCTATTGCATTTTTTTTTTAAGAATAAAAAAACTATCATTCTACTGGATAAGTAATGGATAACATACTATACATAAACAAATCTTTGTATTTTTTGGATAACAGTACTTTTTAAGTATTTACTTTATATTAGATGAATATAAAATTATAATCAATCAAAAATTATTTTGAAAAAAAAAGCACATTTTTTTAACTTGAAGCAAGTTAAATTTTTAAAAATTTGCAAATTTCCTTAAGTATATAAAGTTTTGTTACATTTCATATTTAAAATATATTGCAAATTAAATGAATAAGTAACAATAATGCCACTGAAAAATTACAATACTAATTAATTTAAAAGAATACAAAAAGATAAGTTAATTTTTTTAAAGCACTAAAATTTAACTATAATGTTTTTATATGAAATTTATACATTTCTTACTAAAAATATTAGGTAAAAAAAATTACTAACCTGCAATACTTTCAAAATAGGTTTTACTGTATTCCATGTTGTACCTCTCATATCAATAACCACTGAAAAACCCATATCAGCTGCTTCTTCACTGAAATTAAAAATATTTAAACTATGCAGTATAATTACAGATCTAATTACATTTAAAAAATTTGAATTACTTAAATTTTAATGATAACTGCTAAAAAACTATTGCAAAATATGAATCCTCAAGGGTTTTCTAAATATATGAGTATATTTTTTTTTATTAATAGTAATATACATTCAAGACACAATAAGTGAAATATAATACATTACTAATATTATCTTTAAAAATTAAATTTCTCAAATTTAAAAAAAAATGCATTTATTTAGACAAGAATATTGTAGTTAATTAAGAAAGAAAAAGATTGCATAAAACTTATTATTTTAAACTGAAAGAATTTAATCATGTATTTCTTTAAATACATAAAAATTTCGTTATTTTATTGTATTTTATATATTTACAGAAGTTATCCACTTACCATGGTGTTGTGGAGAGATATAACAAAAGCTTCTTTAAATCATCAGATCTCAATCTTTCAGGCCTTGTGCGAGCAGGAAATGTGAGAATAGGACAACCTCTACGATCCCTGCCACCTAAAAATATATATTGTCATTTTAAAAAGTTAGCAAAATTATGGATTAATTAAATGTTATTAACACACTCTGAAGCAAACATGAAGACTATTGGCAATAAACCTTATAATTTTGAACCATGCTCAAAAGATGAGGATGAAACCTCAGCAGTAAAATTATAGAATGTTTAGTGAAACAAAAAATGTCTAAATATATACATAACTCAGAAAATTTAAATAAATAATTTAAGACAGAAAATTAACATTTAAGAATGTTTTTTTAAAAGATGCAAAGAAAGGAAACAAATATATGCATAGTAACTACAGTGTGTTATTTAAACTGCATGAGATTTTTAAAAGAGCATTTTCCAAATTTTAATCTAAATTATTAAATAATATTATTTGTTTTTAAAGAGTATAACCTACTCTTTTTTTTTTTTTTTTTTGATAAATTAGGAAAATTTTAAAGCTTAAAATACATTTATGCACACAACAAAATATTATTTCTGTAAAAGAGTTTAATAACATTAACTATATTACAAAAAGAGGAAATCTTGCAAATTTATAAACATATTTTACAATGTCATGAAAAAAAAAATTCATAAATATAATCATTTTACACTACTATTACTTTAGAAAAAATTTATGTAAGAAACCCCTCATCCACTGTTTGTAATATGTTAGAAACTGGGATGCATAATAAAAGGCAAAATATTAAATGTGTTGTACAATTATTTTGAGGCCCTGGGGCCCCTATGTAAAAGTAACCTCCCTCCCCCATGACCTTTTTAAATAGATAGCATGTAGCATACATTATCAAATATTTATATACAAACAGTAACTTATCACAAATGTGTGTATGACTTCCAAATTCTCTAATCTAGGCATAAACTGACTTGACCAAATGTCATCTTTTGACTGTATGTCATGTATGGTGGTAGGCCTAAGCTTAGATACAGATATGACATAATAATGCAATCTCGTCACTGTTGCCAGTTAGCATATAGTTTGAAATTCCTACCTTTTCAGAGATATTGTAGGAACAACATTTGACCATTAAATTTATTCAGATCATAATCATATTGAGAGTTGAAAACAAGACAAGATTGTCTACTGAGGCCAAGTTGGCCCATGCCTTAAAATGTCCCTGATGATGAGCATTACTTGGGGAAAAGTCATTTTCAGGCAATAAAAATTTTTACTAATGAAATAATCTCCGTATATTAATTATTCTGCAGAATTCATATTTCTTAACAAAAATAATTCTATAGTTAACATATACTCATAAGTAAACAAAAAAGGAATAAGAAATGTTCAAAGAGATCTCATTAAAAAATTTCTTTCTCTCTATATATATTTATAAGCATATCAGAAGATATATATGCACACCAAACAATTTGAGTAGAAATTCATGACTGTTATAACAATCAAAGCACACACTTTTAATCTTAATCAATTATACAAACAAAATACCTGTTATAAAAAATGGTACTTATGTATTATTGCAACCTATTGGCAACATTATATGAAACGAAGCACTTGGTTGCCAATTCAGCGTGTAAAACACATGTGAAATTGAGGTTGACAACTTGGCGAGTTATTATTAGATTTGGTGAT
Source organism: Trichonephila inaurata madagascariensis (assembly GCA_019973955.1). NCBI lineage: Eukaryota > Metazoa > Arthropoda > Arachnida > Araneae > Nephilidae > Trichonephila > Trichonephila inaurata. Next base: position 189,338 of record BMAV01028144.1, read on the forward strand.
TGTTGCAATAATACATAAGTACCGAAAAATTATACATCAAAGAGAACAAAACAAATACACAGTTTAAAAATCTTTGAAAAAAATTCCGTGCAAATGATTCTTATAGGTTCACACAGCTAGTTATGTAAAATTAATAAAACTTAATTAAAATTAGTTCATAAAGATATATGGTATTTTATCACAGAGATCACTGGAAATAAATATGTAAAATAAATAAAAGAGATTAAATTCAACTTTGTCTAATTTCTGTAAAAAGTGTTCTCACCTGTATCTTAAAAAAGTATTAATTCAAATCTATTCATGGCCCACTATCAGCAAATATCAAAAAGATTTCTTTCAAAAATAACATATTGGAAAATCTTCCAAATCAAATATAAAACTTCTACAAAAATTCTAGAAGAATAGAGTATTATCAAAATCCATTTCTAACTAGTTTATTAAGTAAAATGTTTTCAATGGTCTCAAAGATAATCTGAATAACATTTTTTTGCCACAAGAATTTTTTCCAATAGGTCTTGACACATATATGTTATGGGAATGTTCATAAAAAAAATAATCTCACCTGAAACAATTGCAATTTTTTCCTGCAATAATGGAAGAATATCAACAGCTCTGATACTTTGTGGTTGGTGTACTCCTACAGATATAAAGTATTAAAAAATAAGTTACTAAAATAATACAAATGATAGTGTATTACAAAATATGAAAAACATTAAAAAAATATTTAAGAATGTTAATTTACAGAAATTTACATATTTATACAGTAAATATAGAAGTAGATTAATTTTAAGTTTAAAATAATACATGGTACTTAAAAACTGTTATACACTGAAAAGAGAACAGCTGAATTCAACAATTGACATCCAGCAAATGCGACACTGCAATTGGCTACTGAAATGAAAAGCAAATGAGATAAATAGTTATCTGACTTATACGAAGTTCGGTCTTTTGTCACTTATTTCCATCCCATAATCACATTGGATCATAGGCAAACTATTGAAGATTGATTAAGCGCTATTTTATGTTAGGAATAATTTTATAAGTTATATTATCATAGGTATATATTGCAAGAAATTCAAGTAAAACCATCTGCATAAGTGCTAAATGCTGTTGATGGTTAATTGTGAATTAATAAGGCCCTCATTGACAAACTCCCATTGTAACAGTAGGAAAACAAGTCATGATTCAAGACACTAGTCCGCAACTAAATACTGGAGCTCATAAAAGTGTTTCAGCAGTCACACCACCTGGAACCATTTCCTTGCTATGGAGTATAAAAACTGTCATCCAACAGCTGGATGATAACACATCCAAGAGTGTGAAAATCAGCAGAGATACAGGAACATCGTCATTGGATTCTAGAAAATGTTGTCTGGAATGGCGAGTTCAGTTTCTGATACATATTGATGGCAAGGTACAAGTACGATATAAACTCCATGATAAATCCTTCTTGATAGTAGGATGGCATTCTCATTTGAGAACAGTTTACATTAACTAAAATGGGACAACTGGTATGAGTGGCATAATACCTTGCATGTCAATGTTATCAAGAAATCATGTCCACCATGTGCACTGTTTTATGCATCTTAAGTGTATATCATATAGCTTTAAATTCCATCCAAATGATTAGATTAAAATTCTACTGACATGATCTTGTTTCTTTAGCATCTAAGTCACTTGATCTCAATCTCAACCCATATCTTTCTCTGGGAAGCCATCAAAAGAAATATTCTAATATCTAACACTGATCCATTTAATCTTCAAGAAATGTGAGAGGTCATGGGTTCCTAATACTTTTGAAGTCTTGCCAGGTTGCTGCTGAGTTGAATCACCACTGTCATCAAGGTAAAAGGTGATACTGCATAATACTAGACAAGTTCTATTTCAATTGCTCTTCTGAATAAAATTATATTCATTGAGAGTCATTATCAATAAATCTGACAGCATGAATGTCTTTAAAAATAAAGGATTTAATAGTATGACATTATCATGAATAACTTGATACATAATATACCCCCAAAATGTTATGATAAGTGCTGGTGGAGACCTAAAATATCCCAAACCCAAGGAGCCATAATCAAAATTTATACTGTCCTAAACATAACTCCTATACAGGGTTAGTTTTAATTATGAGCTGCAAAATGAATAATTTTATTTTGAAGTTAGTTTCTTACTATCATGGTATTTAGAAACACATTAATCAGTTGTAAAAGGAATTGATTAAATATTTTTATAAACAAAAATATATCTCTTTATTTCCTTCATTCGATATAACAGAAAATTGCAAGATGGCTTACAACATATAATTTACATTTATACTAAATAAACTTTTAATCCTAGCAAAGGAGAAAATATATATTTCAATAACTTTTAAATAAATAAATCAAATAACTATCAAATCATCAATTCTAAGATTATTCTCTTTATATTGTGTACTATTGATAAAAACGAAAAAATTCGGTTAAGAATATTTGCTTAAAATCACTAATTAAAAAATCTTACATGTGGTACAAAAATAAAAGTAAAATAAATCAGGTCAATATGTAAAATATAAATATAACTTTTGAAATATTAATTTAATTCTTAAAGAATTCCTGTGAATGCTTTAGATTAAAATTATGCAAACATATATAAAACAATTTCTTGGTTCAGTCCTAGGACAGCCCACACCCTTGGCGTGAATTATTTTGGTTGGCAATAATAGCGCCATCTTGGTAATTCAACTTTGATACACTAGATGAGGTAAACCTAGCTATTTCTGGAATTTTCGTATTTTGTCGGCAGGCATTTCGAATTTCATTTTGTTATTGGACACCGGGCTGAAAGTATGCTTGCACGCGCGAGTGAATATACCTTGGAATTTTTTACTTTGTTGAATGTGAAAGGTAAGAAAGAATTGATTGAATGGTGTATGAAGGAAGATTGATTGCTCCGAGTTATGAATGTCTTAAATGTAATGAGTGAATGGGATTATACAAACGAAAGAGTGCAGTTTTGGATGGATTTGAATGGAGAATATATATGGCGGCGCTTACACGATCATTTGCTTAGCGATGAGACCTTAATGACTTTTTTAAAATCTGTTATTACGCTGTACCCTCCACTTGGAAAAGATCACTAGTAAGAAATTAAGTGCCGTTTTTATATTATTTGTCAAATGTTTAATTTCAGTATTGTTTACATATATTTTTATTACACATCCACCTTATCCTGCTATATTCACTTGTGGCCATTATCGTTTTCTCTTGGCGTCATCTCGTTCTGGCTTGGTGCTTATTTCGGTTTGTCGCCAATGGTGTGGGCTCTCCTAGGATTTTACCCAATTTCCTTATGTAATGAATTAATTTTTCACATTGGATACATTTTACATTAGTTGCTGAGTAATCAGAGATGTGTATTTATTTTTATAAAATAAATTTCAATTATTTTACCTGTGTTGAGTGTAAATTTGAAATTGTTTAATGCAATTTATTCAAAAAATGAATTTTCTCTTCGATGTGATTCTTGACAAACTAATCAACTCAAACAGGATTTAGGTCTTTCACAAAAGTATAAAATATTACCTATACTTACAGTACAGTGTCATTAAATTTAAATGTTACCTTATTTAAATACATTGAAATAAAAATACAAGTCAAATTTTTGTGTAAGTCATATCTAAATTCACTAGCCAAAATGTAGTTAAAACAAAAATCTGACAGCAAATAATTCGAAGAATATCAAAAATTATGAAAAACTATGTTCTTAATAAAACATTAAAATGAAAACATAAAAAATTCAATTAAATTTCTCCTTGTCTAAAATGAGATGTAGAGTGAAATTCTACATTTTTATAAGAAAATACACAAGAATCATCCAAAACGTTATCTAACAAAATCTTTAATGCATCAGATGTCACATTTGTATATATTACGGACTGACAAAAATTGTAAACAAACAAAAAGCTGACAACATTCATAATTAAATATCTTCCACTTACATGCCCCTGCCTTTACAGATTTGGTTAGAAATCTTAAGATATCATTATAAACAAATGTTTAAAAAGCTGACCTCTGATCACCTTCTCCAATATTTGAATTATTATTAAAAAAACTTAAAACGAATAATATTTCAATATATATACATTTTTCTTTTATATTCTTACTTTCGTATAATAATGTCAACGTTTCCCAAAAATTTAATATGTTTGGAAGAATTCAATATTAAAAAAAAAGTATAATTCTCTCAATATCATACACATTATACTTTTAAAATTCACCCGTCCTGCGGATTCAAAGTACAATTATCTGATACATTTAAAATGACGACATGACAGTTTAAACTACAAACACTGTCATTAAAATAATATTCAACTATGAACTTATATTTATTCTTACTTTGAATAATCAAAACAAACTACCCTTTAAATAAATATCAAAATATAAACATTTGACACACAAACAACCTAATGTACATACTGAATTAAATCATAATAATTTATGTACACTTACCACTTTTGTAATATGAGCATTCATTTTCAGAAGACATTCTATCTACGATTACATTCAATCTTTATAATTGCAAAATTTTTGAAATGTTATATATAACAGATTTTGTTAAAATATCTTCCAAGGTCCTCGGTGATCGATGACTTTCTCGTTGAAGAAATATTAAGACGGGCATTTTTTTAGTCTTCAATACATACAAAATAGTAAAATAATTTAAGTTATCATACCTAAATTTAGATATTTATTAAATATCTATACAAGGCTAGGCTACATACAATTTTAGTAAGAAACTACTAAGATGGACCGTCATGCAACACCAGCTCTTTAGCAGAAGGCAGGCTTCGAAATCTTCGTGAAAAACAATGATTGTCACTCAGAAACTAAACATAGAATCGGGAGAACAGGGACATTGACCTTATGCACCGTTAAATATTTTAATCTTAAAAAAACATGGAAAATATTTGGAAAATATCCCACGATAATAATTATTAGGAGATAAATACTCATTCCGTCTAGATTTTTAATTAAATTAAGTTTCATATTCAATATAATCTCACTTTTTATAATTTACTATGGACTTGGGCAACAAATTGAAGTTCTTCAACAATTTCCAATAAAATATCAAACAAATAATGTAATCAAATTGACTAAAAAATTAAAATTAAATATCAATTTTAACAACTTTACTTGTTCAATAATTTTGAAAAATGATTATAATGAGATAATTGTTTGACACATATCTCTACATTCGAGACGGGTAGTTTTTGTTTCAATTAACAATCGTTTAATCTCAAAAACAATGTCCTGAAAATTGAATAATAATAAATTAAATAATTATTTCATTTAATTACAATTTAATATCGATTATAAACAACATTATTGAAGTTCTGTTTTTCATTCAAAAACCAAAAGTGCTTTTATTTATATCATATAACTCCAAAAACAAATTCTGATTTTGTAGTTTTATATGATCCATAAAAATATAATTTTAAGAAGATAGTATTTTTATTAAGATTCTGTTACACATAGAGATTAATTATTTCACTCATGATCAATTTTTCTAACGCAAATAACAAGAATAATCAGTTGAAATTACTCCCCAGTAGTTCATGTATTCATCACCAGGAGACACTCTAACGTAAGGACTCGACAAGTATGTGATATCAATTTGCAAACAACAAATATTTAACGTTTTAGTACCAATTTTTTCTAACATTTTTATATTCTGAATATTATAATTATACAAAAAAAAAATGTGAATTTTGAAGAAAGGAAAATAGTAGCTCTCAAAAAATAAAAATGATGTTTTTAAATGTTGTTAACAAAAAGCTATTTTAAAAAAGATAGAAAAAGAACTTCAAAAGCCCCTTTCAAACAAAATAAAAGTTCAAATAATTTAGAGTAAATCTTCATAAGACATACATTCAAAAGTTTCTTTTCTTTAATAAACTGGTTAGTTGTCGTAGCAACCGTAGAACATCAACTGGTTCGATAGATAGAGATACCATTCTTACATATACATATACGCACGTATATATATATATATATACACTTGCTAGAAAAAGTCTGCGATCACCCATAACAAATTATACAGCAAAGGTAAAATTTAACAGAAATATAATTTTTTTTCTAACAAAATTTCGTGAATTTGTTTACTGTTATTTAAATATTGTGTGTGTGTGTGTGTAAGAGAGAGAGAATGCAAGAATTCGTTAATTTTGCATTATAATTATATAAGATAACGGGTGTTTTGTAGCAAAGCACATAAAAAGTAGGCAGAAAAAGTGCGCGTTCACTATTTGAATATTCTTGATTCCTGGAATTTTTATCAACAGGCGTTATAGGTTAATAAAGTTTTTGTGTTCAGTTATCAAGTAAAATAGCTTAAGAAAGTTGTGGCGGAATAATTTTAACCTTTTTGAGAGATACGAATCAATTCAAGGACATAGAAAATAAAAGGAAGGAAATTAGTATCAGTGAGCGTAAAATCATTGTGAAAATGTGAAAAGATGGAAAAAGTACTCGGGATATAGCCAGATCCGTTGGACGGTAGTATTCATCTATTCAGCGGGTTATTAATTACTTTAAATCTACAGGAGTTTACCAATCCAAACCTCGTTCAGGTCGTCCATCTAAGCTCACAATCAGAGAAAAACGAAGTATGATATCCTTGGTGAGAAAAAATCCACGTTTGACTAAAACTCGAATAGCAACAGATATTCACGAGAAATTTAACAAAAACATTTGTACGGATACTGCAAGAAAAATCTTGAAAAA
>BMAV01028144.1:202694-247594 GCA_019973955.1 Trichonephila inaurata madagascariensis
CCACGTTAGTGAAGTTTTCCCGAAAGGTATGCGTCTCAATTAAAAAAACATGAATTGAGAAACTTCAAAACCATGGAGGAAGAGTGCATCCATATATATAATCCATACCGAGACTTCGAAAATTTCGCCGAACACTTAGATGTTTTGTTTGAAGAATTTGAAAGAGAAGATTCGCTGACTTAATTAGGTTGGAAGAAATGCTCAATTTTATGGTATTTCCATTTAATGAAAATGTCAACATTGATGGAGTACCTGAAAAAATAGGACATTTAATAGATACCACATCAGTCAAGGTCGAGGAAGTAATTATGAAATTAAGATGCGATATGTTTCTTAAATCCAGAGCATCTAGCGATACTGATTTTTGGAAATTAATTTCTGAGGAAACGTTTCCAAATATTTACAAATTGATTTTGTATTTGAAATCATACTTTGGATCGACGTATCTTTGCGAATCTGCTTTTTCAACCATGAATGCCATAAAAACCAAACATCGGTCGCGTTTAACAGATGAAAATTTAATTTTGTGTTTACGCATTGCAATAAGCTCGTATCAGCCACAATATGATAAACTTGTCGCAGATATACAGTGCTAAATTTCAACTAAATGAAGTTAATAAGATGGTTAATTTTTGATATATGAATACTTTGATTACTTTCGTCAGTAAATTTTTATTTTGTAATTATTATTAAGTTCTTTTAGAAAAATTAGATAATTTACCATTTTTTCTTGTTACCGAAAATAAATATATAAACATGTACGTTACGTTAATTTAGCTCTCATTGGTAGACCGCCTTCGATTTTTTTAAATGTGGAGTAGATCACGGATCCCAAAAGTTTGGCCACCCCTGATATATATTGTCCTCTATAGATCTGAATAACTAAACTAAACTCAGGGGCGCAACAGCTCATGAAGTCTAAGGCCTACTGCGCTCATCTCAGTAAACGTGATCATTGGGTGCTGAGGTGCATGAGCAAATGTCCCGATCAGGTGGTCAGTCTGAAGTGACACTCCCAGTGTTTAGTCCCCAAGCAAGCTTGGTACTCATTTATCGACCCAATAAAGGCTTTAAAGGCTGAGTCGACCTTGCCCAAAGCGAGGATATAACCCAGAACCTGTGGTGTGGAAGCGCGATACGCTACCATTCGACCACTGGGCCTCAAAAATCTGAATTACTATTTCGATTTCATTTCCCGCATTAAAAAGATTGAAACCTGTGTGTTTTGACAGATTTATTTGAAATTTTTAAAAAATATATACATCTTAACAGCTTATAAGTGCCGTACTTAAGGATTGTCTGGAAATAAATTTTTCCCTATGACTACATATGCAACTTATACTAATAATTAACAATTCCTTTTATTTGAACATACAGTGCCTATTTAAGCTCATTTCAAGCCCTGGGTGCAGAAGATCTATAGGCCCCCTTGGCGCTGGAGGATCGAAATTTATAACCAGAAAATCTGGTTAAGTCCATCTTATCCGTGTCCCTGGGTGCCATCCCAAGTGCCCAATTGATAAACCGGCGCTGTGAACATATGATTATGAACACTGAGAAATTATTGGTGCTCTGCTGTCTCTTTTCTCGAATTGCATTTCTAGAGAATGCAGCGGTGCAGACAAGGGAGGAGTTCACGGGTTCGGACCTCTTCCCCACAGCCCTTGACTTCTTTGATTGATGATAATCCTATGTATAACATAGTACTTAAAAATTTAATTTATTTATTATTACCAATTTATTTTATTAATGAATGCTAATTATTAATTCAAAAACTTACTTTATTCTGTTTTTTGTTCCAAAATCAAAATCAAAATAATATGTTTGGTGACGTACATAGACAAATTCTACTTTGTAAGAAACATTGAAGCGAAGCCAAATGACTTCCAATCCTACTTTTGGGGTAATGTTAATCTACGGGAAAACATCGAAATTCAATTGAGTTTTTCAAACATCTAATGCAAATTTTTGAAACTTTTTTTGAACTTTACGGATAGAAGATGATCTGTAGATTTCAGATTCCGGATTTTATATTATTTATTTCAGTGTCTTTTCTAAAATACCTTGGTGATTTTGCGATGGGGATTTTGCATAACCGGAAAAAGAAGGTACTAATGACTGCAGTGTCCCCATAGTAAGCTTTTCGGTTGAATTTGTCCATAGGTATGATACGAGAAGGGTGGACTTTCGACCCTGGACCTCCCCCTTGAAAAATATTTGTGTACGCCACTGAGAGGATGGATACAAAATGGCCACTCTCGGGGTGTTTAAATTCGTTTTTTTCTCTTGATATGACTATTTCCTCAACAGATTTATTGCACACACACATGTACATATAATTGGCAGAGGCGTAGCTACCGCCGTGTCAACGAAACGGAGCCCCAACATATGTGAGGATATATTAAGGGGCCCACTCAGAACTAGCTACGCGAGTGATAATTGGCAACATATGTCATGAATGTGGAGAGGGGTGGGGGGTAAAGCGCATCTTATTAAACTGAATATGGTAGTAAACTCTTATATAATTACTAAAAATAAATTCAGCTTAAATGATGATTCCACCAGCCAGATACTTTTTATGCTTTTAATGACATTTTATTTACATATTTACAAAGTTAAGTGAGTTCTACTTATTAATTCTAAAATATTAACAAGGACTACTAATGAGCGAAGCAAAACATCAACAGGGTTACAGCAGGGCCGATCCTAGGGTATCGGCCACCCTCGTGCAAACACCTAATGTGCCACCCCCCTAGAGAACTTTTCATATTTTGACTAATACTTAAAGTTGACGTTAAAAACTCATTTATTTATATAAGAATAAAAAGTAAAACACATTAATAATAACTCAAATAAAATTTGAAGTGCAGAACTTCATTTTTTTTGGCCAGGTAATGAGTTATAATAGCGACAAAATACTTTAACAAAATAATAAACTAACAAAAATAAAACCTTTAACATAAAAATAAACATTTTATAATTATAAATGCAAAACAACAGAATTTACTCAAAAAATACAATCTAATAAAAAAAAAATAATATAAGGCACAAAACTCGTGAAACAAAAAGTATATAAATCAGTCCTTCTACTAAGACTAAGTAATAAACTATACCGTAAAATCTGGTGTATAACGCGCACTTATAACTCAAAAAATAAGATCGAAATTTACGGGTGGGCGGAAAACGCCGGGTATAAAAATGAGGGCTTTAAAAATACAAAAAGATGAGCATAGAAAGACATACATCGAAATACTGTTTCTGTGAACGAAATAACATTCCTTATGAACTTAAAGGGTTGTAATTCTGGAAGTACACTATTTTACTAAGGCTTGGAATAATACTCGAATAAATGACTTCAAAACATAAGATCATTGCGCACATGCATTTCAGGTTTCTTCATAAAAAAAGGGAATGCGTGTTATACGGCGAAATGTGTAGATGCACGTTATACGCCAGATTTTACTGTAACTATAAAATAACTTTTCTGGCTTTCTGAGAAGCAAAATTGTTAATATAGTTTCGATTAAATCAATTTTTTCTGAGATTTTGGATTCAATTGAGTTATGACCAAATCTGAAAGCCTTTCTTGAGTCACATTATTTCTCAAGTAATTTTTAATGATTTTTAATTTACTGAAAATTTTTTCACCGGAAGCTATACAGAAACAGGTTAGGTTAAAAAAATTCTTAATGCTAGAGCGAAATCGGGAAAACAGGGAATTAGATCATTTTTCACTATAATTTCTGATGTATATATTGTTACCAGGAAAAATATCGTTTAATGAAGTTATTTCATTGAAGAGCTCTGTATACCGTCTGTATCTTATTTTGGAATTTCTTTTTTACTTTTTCTTATTGTTCCAGCAATAGGGTTTTTTTTTTTTCTTTTCAAAAAGTTCATCTGAAAGTGGATAAGATGTGTGCCAGTTGTCTCCTTTAAAGTCACGTTCTTCCCAAATGTTTATGTGTCTGTACATATAAAATATTTATTTCTAACTGTGTCTCCCTCTTCTAAATCTGGATCGATTTCAGTGGAGGAATCATACTTGCTGTTATACTCCTCATCATAAGCACAAAAAGAATTTCTTCATCCGAAAATACTGTTGTATTCTATCTGTTAAATACTATATCTATTGAATTACATAAATATCACATTTCTTCATCATAACTACAAGAATACGCCATAGCATAAGGGAGATTTAAAACGTGCTCAAGCATTCAGAACTGTAACGGCGATTCACGCGCAAGGTATGACATACCCGAAGAGGCGGTATCCAAAAAAATATATATTTAGAATTCCTCTACAAGCTAAGGTTCTGAAAGGATATGACTTGAAAGTCAGCTACACGAGAAACTATCAATTTTCCAAAAAAGGTTTAGAAGGAGCGTTGGAAAAAGGTAGACAGTGGGTATGACATACCCGGCGCGGGAAGTGTCGGGTTAAAACTGAGAAAGTTCTCTGACATGATGCATTCTATATCAGTTTTGTTAAAAATATTTTTGAAAGTATCTCTACATTAGGGAAAGTCGAGACCATTTCTTTTGCAACTTTGATGCTTGCACAAATCCTCGGGTCTGCCTGAGGGACGATTTCCGATTCCGAGTCATATAATTTATTTCTCTGTAGCAGTGTGGAAGGAATTTCTGTGAATGCTTGAAAATAAAGTTATAAATTTTGAATTAAAAAATATAACTTAATTCTTTTTTCATCGAATCTAAATTTTCAAACTTTTTAAAGCTTTCTATTTATTATTGCAAACTGTAAATTTTTTCCATGAAATATTTAGAAAATTAAAATAATAATCTTAAGCTTTTTAATTTTTTTCCAAACTTTCAAAAAATTACAATTCATCTTTTTTTCAAATTTTCTGACTGAATTATGAAATTTCTGATTTAACACAAACATATTTTGTTTAATTCTTTATATAAATCATAGTTTCATTTCTAGAACAAAACGCAGCTTGGCTTCCAGATTACATTCAAAATTATTAAAATATCTCTACCAAAAGTAAGCTTCCAAAAATTCTAAGGTGTTTTTTTAAAAAAGAAATTAGAAACACAATCACAATACTCTGAATTTGTAAAGTTTCTAAATATAAGTTAATAAAACATTAATATATTATTATTATACTTGTTTGTTTGTTTTTTCAAATGTCTTAATACTTTGAGACTAAACAGAACAATAAAACATTTTTCTAGAATAATTTGAAATTTCTAAGATAACTCAAAACTTTTTGACAAAGGCTACAATACCACAAAAGAAATCTTAAAATGTTTTAACTAAACTTATATCTTAATTACATTAAAAATACTCAAGATTGTACAACCTTACTACTTATTGAATAATTTTTCACATTTCTGTTTTGTTTGGTATCACTCTTATCTACTTTATAAATTGTGTTTATCATATTTTTATTTTTGTAATGTATTTTGCAATCACTTTAATTAAATAGTTTTATACTACTAGGAGCAACAAAAAAATATTACCTATATTTTTCAACATTTATTATTGTTCTGTAAAAATAAACCTTTCATTAAATGCTTTTTATAAGAAATTTCTGCCATAATTCTGACATTCTTGTTGTTGCCTTTTTTAAAGATTTTAAATATTACTATAGATTGTGTTATAGATGAATTTTGATTAACTTTATTAGAAGCATACAGAAGGCTATACAATATTTTAAAGAAATTATACGATTTTTATAATTAATTATGCACATAATTATTAGGTTGCATTAAATATTCTTTCAAATTCTATGGGCAAAAGATCTTAATCAAGAAGGTATCGTGCAAATCGCTCTTAAACTAGCAATACATGCAAAAAGAAAAAAGAATTTTTTGTGCTTTTCAAATTCAGTCTTACAAAATAATGGTTCCCTTAACAGTCTTAGAGTATATTAGAAAAATTATGTGTTTATTTCACGTGTTATCTCAATAAAAAGAAAAAAAAAAAATGTGTATGTATCTTTAAGTAAACTTAACAAATTTTATTTCTTTGAAAATTCTTTTCACAGTTTGAAGCAATATAAATTAAATATTTAGAAATTTTAGATAGGTCCATTTATTACTAAGCAAAATTATCGTAATACATTATGATTACAAACAAAATCATCAAAATAAATATAACTACGTTTTATTTCAATTTCGAGCTATTGTTAGGATCCTTTTAAGTATGGTAAATAATTAATGAATGTACTCAAAGACTCATTAGTGTTTTATATTTTAAATTAACTATACCATCGTTTTTCATAAGTGATTAGAGAAATTATTTTTATACGCGAGAGGCAAATAATATTCTTTCATTTGAATAACAATGCCAGTTGAAAATGTTTTAAGATTACGGTACATTCAAGCTACAAAACCATACACTCTTACATATGTTAATCAACATGTGAAAGTATTTTAAGAAACTGTGTGAGGGGGGGGGGGCAGTTTTTTATTTTTATTTATATATACGAGAAAAGTGAATAAATAAGTAAAATAGTAATAGCACAAATGCAACAAAATATTTTTTTTTTCACTTTATCTCACGCAATGATTGAAATAGCCGGGCATTAAATCTTAAAAATCTAAAAGAGAATTTGAAAGTGAAAATAGTTACCTTTGTTGTTTAACCGTTTTTGTTATTCCGATTTTTGTCTTGTCTAAAAGAAATTAGTTCGGAAGTCAAATTGACACAAAATTTCCTCAATTTTCTTCGAAAAGGGTTCTTTTTTTTCTGTGGGTCATTTTGCCCCATTCTTTTTCTCTCATTCGTCCTTAAGCATGTCATAAATCTTGATCGTGCTTTTCATCACTTTTGTCTGATATGTCGAAATTCTTCCTTAACGCCCCCTCCCCCCATGGGGCCAGCGTTGAGAATTCATGAAAACTCGTTAAAAAAATAATCAACAGACGAAGGGGGTATTTTCATTTACAAGCAAATAACATTCTGAATGGATTTTTCCCATCCCAAGTGTTATCTATATTTCACTTCCAACGATCTTTTTGTCGAACCGCTTTGAATGAGAAGTTTTTCCTGCCTTCTGACCACATACCACTCCTTGTTTTCTCATTATTTTGAGTAATTTTACCAGCTTTTAAAGATTTTATTGTGGGTCCTGAGATTCAGAATTCACTCGGAAAATTTATATCGTTTGAAGCCAGTGACATACTATTTTATAAAAGTAGAAAGGAACTCTTAATATGACCATTAATAACATTTTACGACTTTTTGCTTATACACGTTCGGGGCCCCTGTAGATAGGGGAGCAGATCATTGATACTGGCTCCCCTGATGAGAAGGAATGTTCCTCAGAATTTGAAATCCATTCTTATTTTTCTCCAAATATGTTATGCTATCGGAAAATCGGGACTTATTTTGATATTTCAATAACTATTTAAAATTCAGCATATTTATTCAACTTATTATAAATTTTATTTTGAGAAATTTAAGAAAAATTTTGCTTGATCGATAGAATTATAAGCGGCCTGCTGCCGCCCACATGCGGTGCACGCGCTGCACACTTGCTAGGATCTGCCCTGTAAAAATATAAGCCCAGTGGCTGAATGGTAGTGTATCACGCTTCCCGCCACAAATCCGGGATTCAAATCCCGGACTAGGCAAGGTCGACATTCATCTCTTCAGTGGGTCGATAAAGGACTGCCAAGCTTGCTTGGGAACTGAACACTGGGGGGTTCGACTCAGATTTACCAATTGACCGAAACATCTGCACATGCACCACAGCGCCTAAGGTCACGTAAACTGAGATAGGCACAGTAGGCCTTGGCCCTCATGGGCTGTTGCGCCACCGAGTTTAGTAAGGGGGAGGGGGGGTTAAAATATCAGAAAGTAATTACAAAATATAATTCATTGAAGATTTGATCATATAATGTATAAATATTTATATTTTTACTAAATTTGAAATCAGTTTTATTCAAGCAGTAGTTGTGTCGCATCAACTAGTGAGAAAAAATAACTTATCGACATGGATTATGAGAATTTTGGTAACAGCCACACTAATGATGCACTACAATTATTCGGTATTTTAAAGTTAATAGAGGGCAAATCTTGTCAAGGCAGTTTTTATGACAACATAGATACACATACAAAAGGTACCTATTGCTATTATTAATTTTATCGTATGACAACTTAAAACTGAAAGGATATGTGGGAAATAGTTGCAGTTGACAATATTTTGTTTAGGGTTGAAAGCAACAAACACATTAAGCAATTTACCATTCCTCCAACTCTCTTTCAATTTCATATAACATGTTTTAATAACTAGTGGACTTAGTGAAGAACCCCTTCCCCGTCTGTCCCTTATCATTTGGCGCCCACCACGTCATAACTATACATTACAGAAATTAAACTAAAAATCACTAATAAATTTGACAGCATGTATGTTGAACGAAATTCTATGAGATTAAGTTTGACATTTTACCCTTGTTCCTACTTCAATTTATTCATTATAAAACATTGGTAAAAGCTGACATAATTCCTCTTTTATTAACATTTTATCCTTTAAAAAAATAGCAGTGATACTGCTTTTGTTTTAAAAATCACATCTTTATTGCTCATTATTTAAGTGGCAAAGACAGTCTAACAAATATACCTGTACATACTTCTATAAACCTATTTAGTTACATCTCAAAAACTTCAAAATATTTCAGATGAAAAAAATTGAGTAGTAATTGATAATTTTTCACAAATAAAAACACATATCTAATGATCAAATGATGAAAAGTAAATTAGCAAACATCATGTAAATACATCTGTTTATTTAATCAAATCCCAACAAAATAATTTTCAGTAAATTTGATCTTCCCAAAATATCTTTAATTTCTCCATCACAAAATTTGCATAACTCATGAAGGTTCGTAAGAGACTTTTAACTGCAAATAAAACTTTTTTTTTTACAAACTGATAAAATATAATAGGAACCTAGAATTGATGTTGCTTTTTTTCTCGACAAGTTCACAATAAAAATAATTTCCAATTAAATGTTGGCTATTTTAACTACATAATATCCATTAGTATTTTTAAAAAATTAGGGTACTTAAACTTTATAGCTGTTCTTCACACAAAATGGTATCTAGATTTTCAAATTTCTACATTAAGTCTCACAAGAATTTTGAACCCTAGTTGAACTTAATGGAATGGTTCCCATTACTCCATGTAATGTAAAGATATGTAGAATTTGTGCCAATTAAACAACTTGTCCTCCCCTCCAAATATTTTTGGAGCAAACAGAACAGACTTTCAATTTCTAAGTCAAATATATACTGATTTCTTTCCTCCAGAATGCTACTATTTTTTCCTACATTATCAAAGCATGTAAATATTATGATTACAAATTTGTTTGAATCCATTTGTACTTTTAAAGCTCCAAGAACACCATTTTTTTTTTTTTTCAAAAATTGCTTCAAAAAATAAATTTTATTTGATGACAAAAATGTAGCAGATCAGGGACATGTTCAAAGAGAAGTTGAAAAAGGGAGCATGTCTTTCAGTAGCAATAAGTTGATTATATAAATTTGAATTTTGATAATTTTCATCAAGTAATCAAACATAATTTTAATTCTTTTTAATAAAAAAGTTTAGCATTTCAAATTCCTTTTTTTCTGCAGGGCTGCATAAATATGTAAGCTATTTCACATGGACCACATACATATGTTAGTTATTTCAAGCGGGCCACAACATGAGGATAAATGGGGCAGGGGGGGGGGAGAAATGCTTTAAAACCATAACTTTGGAAATTTAAAATGTAGAAAATTGATCAAAATATTATAACTAATGTTTTGCTTTTTGTAATTATTATTATTTATTTTTGTCACTAACACTAAATTAGAAGCATTTAAGAAACATTCCTTCACAATGTCTGCATCAGTAAACAGTTTCATATGATAGTTGTCATGTGTTTATATCCTGCAATACATATGAAATACAAGTAGAAGAACAAAAACACACAATACAAACAGAAGAATTTGGACATTTATTACAGATGATTATCCCAGCTTATAACAAGAAAGGGTGCGCTGCTTTCCATTTGAGACAGGAATCCATTATAGGAGAAAGTCCAACTCCTTTTCCCAAAGAAAATAAACCATGCCTTACTCTGGAGTCAAACCCAAACCCACTCGGTTACAAGCCGAGGGTCATATCCACCATACTGGCTGGGCGGTATTTCATATGATTAACAATAAAATAGCAAACTTCATAGAATGTCTTTGTTACTGTTGTGATATTAACTCAGACAAAACATTTTGTTGCTGTTGCAATGATTATTCAAGAAAGCCTATTTATCAGCTCTTGAAACAGATCTTCAAGGAAAAGTGGCATTGAATGATTTCTGATTATTAGTATTTTTTAAATACATCACTTTTGTGACAAATCAAACAATTACTGATCCATGTTTGTTTTTCACCACAAAATAGTCAACCTCCCAATCATTTTGAAACGATCTATTTTCTTCAAATATTTATTGCTTGCAAGATATGAAAGATAGTTAAAAATGAGTTCCACCCATAAAATTGTCACTACTCCACTATTGTCTTTTAACACACTAACCGTAACCATTCCAAACAGAAAAAGAACATCAATTCGTACCCGTACAACACCGACAGCAAAATTGATGTATTGGATTTCTTGACAAAGAATTTCCCACAAAATTTTTAATACAATGTTTTTAAGTAAGTGAATTTCTCAGAGCAATGGGCCATGACCGGGCCACTTAAAAAGGCTTGGTGGGCCGTAGGTTGAATATTGCTGTTTTATACACTTGATAAATCCCATCTTAATTCAAAGACTGAGATGCAAAGATTCTCAAATCAAAGTCTGAGTTCCACAACTTGATATTATTTTTAAAAGAGAAAGTTTTTACAATTTTTATCTTTTTTTCATTAGAGACAGAATTTAAAGCTTTGGGAGGATACAATCCAAATTTAAGTTCTTTCTCATCATAGACGGAAAAAAAATTGACCCATTCAAGTAAATATTATACATAATTGCGTACATGTTGTGTGTTTAATTTTCAATACACAATTGAATGAAATAACAATTTTATTGTGCTAAAAGTTCATAAGCAGTATTAACAGAATAACATTTTAACAAGATTAGTCTATCATTTAACATCAATGATAGAGTTTATACAATTCACATTGAATTGTATATTCTAAGTTATTAAATAATACTATTAAGTACTTTACAATAAAATGTTAACATAAAATAATCAAATGAAAAATACAGTTAATATATGTAAATGATATGCTTCTTTTCAATATAAAAAAAATTAAAAAAATCTCACATTTTGAAAAAATCTGCAGAAATTTTATTTCTAAAATAAAAAATTGTCATTTATGATTAAAAATACTTTTGACATATTTGGAAGATTTAATTTCGGTTTTGAATATCAAAATTTCTATAAGACAACAACACAAAATTTCTCTCAATCTTTTTAAGTTCTATACTTAAAAATACATGTATTTTTACAAATTAGAGAAGTCATTTATCTATGACTCATTTCTAAAATAAATATAATACATTGTCTATTATTGCTTGTCGTTGTAACATTAGAAGGCAGCTAACTTTGCTGCTATCCTTCGGCAGTATACTCTGAGCATTTTGCCAAATACTTGACTAAAACTACGTACACACTGTAGTCTAAATAACTTCACCTGAATCTTTTTAATGTTTTGTGCTTACTATAATATACAATCAAATACACAGAGATTTTCCAACATTAAGAATAAAAACCTTTGAAACATTTTAACAATACAGACATAGTTCCAACACATTATAGAGAGTTTAAAAACTAACTAGATTTTTTTTATTTAATTTGAATAATTTCATAAGGCTTTAAAATATTAAATTCACAAACACATATATCATTCAAATTAAAGCTTAAAATGACTAGCACTTTTATACTTTATTATAGATTTAATTACAGTAGCTTAATACATCTGGAAATTCTAATTTTTATTTTGATTTTACAGAAATAATTCTGTTATTTATAACTTTTAACACTGTATTTGTCTTATTTGCACTAAACACCAAAATTTTTCTTTTTAAAAAAGAATATTTTTGTAAGAATATTAAATTTAACTTATTAAATGAAAAAAGATAAAATAAAAGACAAAAAAATCTGTTCTTACTTAACAAAAATAAAAAATACACATAATAAACAATAAATATTTTACATAAAAAAAAATGAAAACGATAGAAATATATTACAAAAATGTGTTAAGGATTTTAATTTACTCCAGAAAGCACCACAAACTTTGAAGGAATGTAGTTAAAATAAATACATTTTCAATTTCTTTTCAACTACTGATAATTTCATTTTACTATTCCTTAACACAAGGAATGTTTGAAGCAAAAAAAAAAAAAGGCAACATACAAAAAAATACATAAATTAAAGAAACTCATAAATATAATGGCATAAGTCCACAAATGCAAGATATTACATCCCTTCCAGACAATTTTCTTCTTCAAGTTTGGACAGGAACTTATACACTCTATGTTCATCATCAGTCTAAATAAAAGACATCATTTTATTTAAAAATTGATGAATGTGATATAATTACATGTTATTAAGTATGCAAATAAATAAAAGAAACATACAAAATTCTTAAATTATGAATTAAAAGATTCCCACGATTTTTTTATTAAAAGTTTAATAATTAAAAATTACTATAATTAAGAATATAATAGAAGCTAATGCAATCAACAAATGAGCATTTTCAAAAGTTTTTTGGTCAGAGCACCAGTTTAACTTTGAAAAAGGAAACACTTATCTTTATTTTAAAATATAAAAATATATATACATATATATAACAGCGCTCAAAATACAAAAATATTTTACATTTCCCAAAAACTACCTTTTTAAAAATTATTTCACAGATATTTTTTTACATAAATTACAGATTCTTACAAAAATTATTTTAAGAATTGCACATATTACTTACTTGTCTCGCTAGATCAATATATGCAAGGAGTTTTTTGATTCCTACCCATAATCTAAAAAAGGAAAAATATTAACACACAAAATAAAATAGTAGAAAAATAAATGTACAAGAAACAAAAGAATTATTTAAATTAAAAGATATAACAATTTAAGTATGAAAAAATACATAATCTATTACATTAAATAAAATTACTACAAGTTAACATTTAGAATCTTATTTCAATAAATGGATTTATATGTATTTTCAGGGTTTATACTCATTTATTTCTAAGGTTCCAGCAAAAAAAAAAAAAGTATTGCTTTATAAAGATACAGATGATATTCATTAATCACAAAATTCTATAAATTAATAAATAAACAGAGTTTTAGGTATAAATACAACAATATTTTTCATTTATGGAAATACATTTTGATATAAAAAATGTGCTAATTAAGAAACATGACTACTATCACATTCTTCATTTTCAGTAATTTATAAATTGTTTGCAATAAATATTCAAGTACTTCAGTGGAAATGAATATAAATGTAAAACAATTATTTTTAAAAATGATTCAGATAAATTTAATGCAAGATTGATTGAGAAATACATTATATGAATAAAATACTTCATGAAATATATTCACAGACAAATACACAAAAAAGTGTCTTAGCTATTTAAATTCCGAATACAATTTAATACAAGTGTATTTCAAATTAAGCCTAAAAATAATTATCCAAAAAGAAAAATATAATTTTCTGACAGGATTATGAAAGATATATAGAAATAAAAATAGCATTCAGAATACATTATGCAACTAAGCCTAAAAATATGTTAAACATATAAATATAAATGCCCAGTTTTGACCATTGATTATTCAGTATCCTTATATAAGATACCAAATGTTATTTAAGCTCTTTCAGATAACATTTAAGAGACTTTCGGATAACATTTATTGAGAAAAAGAAGAAAATTTTCCTCTAATCTAATCAGATATTTTTACCTTAAATTTGCAATTTGGCCACAATATGTGGGCAAACTACACATGTCATCTCAAATTAAGACAGTCATACTCATTTCTGTAAAAAAAATTTTGATATCCATAGCAAAATTATTACAAACCTGCGCCCTTCTGTCTTCCTCTTAATTTTTGCAATTTCTTCTTTTCGGAAGCAATTTGTTTCTTCAAGGACAGTTATTAATTGCTCCGGAGCACTCAGATTGGGTACTCTTAAAACTGATGTAAATGCTGCTAACATTTCCATTTCTTCCAAAACCTGTCGTCTACTACTAGTACATAAGACCAATAATTTTCTTCCCTACAAATTAAATAAGAATTGGTTAGAATTAAAATAATACCCAAAATTTGTAAAATAATCATTCTTGTATTCATTTCCCATCATAATTATAATGAATGAGTTATTTTTACCTTTGGTGGTTCTTTTTTAAGTAGAACTAAAAGTGCTTGTAAAACTGAATTTGAATATCGTGGCCCAATTGCTCCATAATCTAAAGGAGAAAAAAGTTACAAATATAAATAATGTTATAATTAAACAAATACCAGAAGGTATTATAATACATTCTGTACTTTTACTTTTTGTTTAAAATGAATTTAATTTGGAAAATAGCTATAAAATATTTCGTATTTTAAATGTTATAAATCACATTTCATCCAACTCAGAATTTTCATTAATCTGATTTCATAAGTTAATCAAGGCTCATACCTGATTTTCAAAGAATCCTAAGTACTAATGAGATTATAGTAAAATTGATGTCAATTAGTAACTGTTTTAAAATTTATCTGCTTCTTGTGAGGTATAATTTTTAGTTTCTTCAAACTACAGACAATCTTTGAAATGTCACAAAGAGTTTTAAATGTTTTCTTTACTAAAACAGTAAGGTAAATTCTGAATTTAAAAGTTTTTACAAATAAAAAATATATTTCGAAATGTAAAAATATTGCAATATATTTATTAAAAAAAAATCCAAAGGAAACTTTTGGTTAGAAATAAGAATCAAGCTTCTTTTTTTAAAAATTAACCATAAGTAAACTATTTTTTAACCATTTTTCAATTTTAAAATATTAAATTTAATAATCATATAAACTATCTTTAGATCTACACAGAATTGAAAGTTTTGTCATTCTTACAAACAAATTAATCACATGCAGAACTAAAAGTCTACATAACTTAATTCATACCTAAGAAAAAAAGGGTATTGAAAAAAGAAATTGCAACTTTTCTAAACATTTCAAAACAGGACTATTATAATTAATACATTTAAACAGAGCTCACCTAATAATCTTTCAACACTATCCACAAGAATGCAACTGAAGTGAGATTTGTAAGCATCATCGAAAACCTAACAAAGAAAATTTCAGTTCTTAGTGTTACCATTGATAAAATATTTATATTATTAATGTGTATAAATTTCTAATAACATTAAATAATAAAAATACAGATAAAGAGGAAAAGTAATAAACCTTTTTTATCATCTGGCACTTGGCATTTTCTGTATAACCAATCATATCTTCTGGACTGCATAGCTTTACAAATGGAAATTCTGATTTCAGGGCTAATTTAGCAGCTAAAGCTGTTTTTCCACTGTTTGGTGGACCTGTATTCAGAAAAAATTAAATATTTTAAAATCTGTAAGATATGTTTTGAAATCTATGATACATTTGAAATAAATTTTACTGACCTTCAAGAAGTACACTAACCAAGCCTTGAGTATCTGGTGATCTTGCCTGTTGTATAAAAAGTTCCCCATCTTCCAAAATACTGGCAACAGGTGATCCCCAGATTATTATTCCTTGAGAAACTAATCTTTCAACTTGTTCTGAGCTTGTTCCAAATGCCTTTAGAGGAAACAAAATTCAAAATCCAAAACAACAAGATTTATAAACAATATTTGAAAAACAGATATTTTTAAGACAAAAACTTACTGGTTTTATATCATACTCAAGGGCATGCATGAAATCGTCACGGCAAACTCGAATTTTTTCAGTGGCTTCAGGATCAATCTCTACTTTGCTAGCTGCCTAAAAGAAAAGCAATTCTAAAATTAATGTTTAAAAATCCTTTCTATTTAGAGAGAAACAATTAATTTTTAAATAGTTTTTAATGTTGACAAATATTTAAAAACTTGAAAAAAAAATGACTACTAAATTTTTAAAGCAGATTTTTAAAATATATATATAATTAGAAATATAACTAAAGAATGTTACACCAGTGATTTTTATTGAAAACAGCATAGTATTGCATTTCCATTGACAACAATAATATATATTTGAAAAATATTGTCAATAAAAAATTAAGTGAATATTACATATTTAATTGTGCATGCATGATAAAATGAAATTTAAAAAGAAAAATTCCTCACAACATTTTGTTCCACATGAGCATTATTTCGAACAAACACAACATCCCCAATAAATATTTTTGAAATTTAGCTTAAAACACGTTACAGCTGAAGAAGCACATTAAACAGTATTTTTGATTATTGAAGTATATAGTCTTAAAGTATATTCCGAGTACTAAGAGGAAATAATATAATGGTGTGTAAAAATTACAAATTGTATATATTATTCAGTTATCAATTTTAGCAACATAAATAATAATTTTATATCAAAGATAAAACATTAATAATAAGCTATTCATCATTGTCTAGTTTTGGTAATTAATTTAGTCACTAGGCTAATTACTTTAAGTGTCCTTTCCATGTTATCTTTTAAAAATAAACCTGCATTTCCCTCTTTATGTAAATAACTGATTTTCCTTGTCCCTCCCAACTTCAAATTTTTTTTTTATCTTTGTTTTTTAATCCTAGCAAATCAGAATAAGATATTCTTGATTTAGAAATATAAAATCATATGTTTTTCTTTGAAGGGGTATAGTATAATTTTCCACTATTATCTATACCTTTATCAATCTGTTCATTGCTGTAGATTGAGCTGCTCTTACTAAACCTTCAATTTCTGCCCCAGAGAAATTCTTGGTCAATGCGGCCAATTCTTTTAAATTTACATCTTCTGCTAACTTCTTATGCTCTCGCATTCGAGCAGTATGAATGTTTAATATTTGGAGACGACCATTTTCATCTGGCAGACCTACGACATGAAAAAAATTAGTTAAAGATTTTCAAATTAGCTTTGGA
Organism: Trichonephila inaurata madagascariensis; assembly: GCA_019973955.1. Classification (NCBI taxonomy): domain Eukaryota; kingdom Metazoa; phylum Arthropoda; class Arachnida; order Araneae; family Nephilidae; genus Trichonephila; species Trichonephila inaurata. Next base: position 219,771 of record BMAV01028144.1, read on the forward strand.
ATACTACAGATACATTTTTATACTACAGATAAATACAATTCAGAATTGCATCTATTAAATTTCTAAAATGAAATTAACCATACATAAAAACCAAGTACTGATGTAACAAAAAAGCAAATTTTTGCATTTAAATAATCAGTAATAAATGTAGTGATGATTTTTTTTTAAAATAACGAAACTTTACCATCTTATTTTTTGAAGATAATAAATGAAAATAACCAAGTTTCTTATTTCGTTAACTTATTTAACCCCTTCAGGATGGAGCGATTGTCTATGAGACGCTCGCTAGGGACGGGGAGATTGCAGAAAGACCTACACTACAGGACAAGGTGTTTGCGTCGCTAAGCCTAACTAAAGAAAAAAATGCATAAATAATAAAATTTCAGTCCTAACGTTGTAATTTTTAGTATCCCTTTAGATTACTACATAAGTCTGTAACATTGCAACTAAAATGTAATAACGTTTTTCCTTTAATTTATATGAAATTATATAAAAAAATATCACTTACATTGGGAAATAAATTTTTTAAGTGCTATTCAATTTTTTCCAAAATTTTCATTGACGAAACATATTAATAAACTTTCAAATTAATAAAAAAAAATTATGACAAAGATTATTTACAAAAAGAAATAGCAAAATTAAAATGAAGACTGAGTGTGGAAAATCTCGAAGCCTGGAGAAACGCTAAGCCCTACATTGTAAGATTTGCAAGCATAAAATGTTGGTTGCATTTTTTTTATTTACACACAATTTGTGACTATACACTTTGGTTTTTTTCACCCTTTTTGTTCATATTAAGGTTAAGAAAATGCCTTCGAAACAATCAAATAATCTGAAGTTAAAGTTTTGAAATAAGAAAAGTGTGTGAAATATATCCGAAAGTAACAAAAACTGTAACAGAACTGACACAAAAACCCTAAAATACTCCACACTGTTAAGAAAATAAAATAAAAAAGCATTGGGAGAGTTATCAGATACGTGAATGTTTTATATCAAGTGGAAATTTTATGAACTATTCGTTTACATTTCGATTATCCCCTCTCCACCACAGCTGAGTAAAATACCAAATCCAGGCAGAATATAAACAAACTGAAGGTCAGGTTGTTTTAACTATGTTCAGTTTCAATATAATGGACATAGGGTGCCATCTATTGGTCATTAAAAATCGTTCCAGTTGAAAAGTCACATATGCATCGCCCTTCCTACGAGACTGTTTTTCTAAAATGCATATTTGCACTGCCCAGCCATGAGGTGCATCCGTGATGAATACGTATATGACTTGCCCGTCGCAAAGAGGTTAACACCAAAAATTTTTCAAAAAAAAATTTATAGCATTCTTAAATATCACATAAAAAGTAAACAATTCTCTCTTTCTCACATTTACATAACTTAATGTTACTATTATTTAAGTTAAGCAAGAAATGTTAATTTTTTTTGTAGTTATTGAAATTTTAAATTAAAAAAAAATTCAGAATGATCAAATATTTAAAATCATTAAAAAAAAAAAAGATATATATTTTCTTTTTTCTATTTGAATTTACACAGTTGCAGCATTAACACTAATTTTATATAAAATTCTATATAACAATGGAAATAAAATTAAAAATATATTGCAATATAGCTACTTTAACATGAAAATTGACTACATGGAGAAATTAAGTATGGGTAGGACAAATAATCTTTAATACATTTCAAATTCAATTACAAAAGTGCACTTTTTACATAACAAATAACAACACTTAAAATTGCTAATTATCATGTTTCTTACATTATTTGGTTTAAACTATTAACCAATTTTCTGTCACGAAATACAAGTAAAACTTGGAAGGGGAAGGAAAACATAAATTTTATAGGATTTTTTAACTACATAAATTTCAAATTACTAATAAAAATCTCATTACCAATTTCCATCTGTACTTCTAATCTACCGGGTCTCATCAAAGCTTCATCAATCATATCCTTTCTATTAGTCATTCCAATGACTAGAATATTGTTGAGGGATTCTACACCATCAATTTTCGCCAATAACTGATTAACTACAGTATCATGAACACCAGTATTTCCAGCCTGTAACATTGGTTTTGAACTTACACATTTATACAATTATAAAATACAATTTAAAAATATTTCATTTAAAACAATATTGAATAGACCAGTGATTTTCAAAACCTTTTCTTCAATGTATACATACCTCTAATTATCATTTTTTACCTGAAACATTCATAAGTAATGACTAAAAGTTTAATATCATCAAATCATGGGACATTAAGAATACACTGAAATTAATAATCAAGTAAAGCCCTTGTTGACTGAGTTGGATTTTTACAGCTGGCAAATCTCTTAAAAGCCAGCTGGGTAGCATAGTTGGTTTAGCACTGGCCTTGTACACCCAAGTTTTCAGGTTCGACCACAACCTAAGTCAATGGATTTTCATAATGATAAAAATAGACAACATCCATATCGTAGGATTATGCAGCATGTTAATGATCCTTAGAGTGACTGTTCGGCTTGGGTGCTCTCCGTAAAATTAAAGTCCTAATACAATTTCACATTGGCACCTCTCTCTGGGGAGGAAACTGGGCATCAAAATTATATTGCAGCAATTGGTATCCACCTACATGGTGCCTGCCACATTAAGAAGTGATAACAGTAAAAGGGGAATATACTAGGTCTGCACTGACATTTACCAATCCCCAGCCCCATTTGAAAGAAAAAAAGTTTCTTTTTATTGAATTAAAAATCTAGAACTATTTTAGTTAAAATATTTCTGTATTATTCTGTATGTGATATGAATATAAGTTTTGCTAATGATACTTTTCCATCCTTCTTTGTTTGCTTTAAATGAACGTAAACAATTCCATACTTGAAGTTAAGGAATAGTCCTTAGCTTTCTTAAAAATTATTTAGATAGGGAGGGATACTGTAAATTAGCTCAAATACCTCTCAATTATAAATCCAGTCAGAATTTTAATTTAAGTTTTTGATTACTTCATGCTACAGAACTTATTGTGAAGCAATAACTATTTCTGTCGTTGGAAAGTTAGCATTTTTTCAGAGTTTTCATTTCTAAATAAAACTGAATTAAAGCTGCTCATCAAAAATTTTTGTTGGAACCACTTGCATATTACAACTTGAGAACAAATGATGTAAAAAATAAAGAATAAAAAAAATTTTCAGCTATACTTGCTTTTTCTACATTAAACACAGTTTTTGAATAAACTGATTGACTTATTGCAAATCATTTAAAATATACATAAAACACAAAGAAAATTTTAAAAAAACAATGTTCAAAATGTGCATATTTCATTAAATCTCATACTTCAGCTATGATCAAAATATTTCATACTAATTACACTTGTATTTAAATTAACATCTTTTTATTAAGAAATAATACTTGGCAATAATGATGGAAAACTTTATAAATGGTTGTTTTCATATAATTAGAGTAAAATATCAAATTTCAGTATTAAATATAGTTTATCCATATAAATTTTATAACATTGTATATCATTGGATTCCATTTTGAAAAATCAAAAGATTTAATTAATGCATGTAATATAAAGTTCCAGCAAACATTCTTTGCTTTTACAATTAAAATATATAGAAAATTTTTAATCAAATGGTGATGATAAAGCCTCAATTTCATCACAAAAAATAATTATTTGCTGTTTGTTAAGTCCTTAAAATTACAAATAAATGGTAATAGGCTGAGATACCAAAATTTTAAATAAATCAAAAATAAACTTACCACTGATCCTCGAGCTTTACAAATAGCATCAATTTCATCAAAGATTATAATGTGAAGTCCACTGTTAGGCCCCAACTGTAAATAAGAATTAGGCAATTACATATATTTTCTGAATATCATGAAATTAGAATCAAAATAATTTTCATCAAGTATTTCGAATGCAAAATTTATCTATAAATATGTAAGATACATTAACTGTATTTATAACTTTTCAAAATGACTTCTTATAAGGTAAGATAATACATATTTTAATATTTCAGCTTACACTTCTATAGAAAACCATGAACACATATAAATGAAAAAAGAAATAAAAAGTACACTTTAAGATATTCAAAAAATAAACTTTTAATATTTTTTATATTTTATTTTTAAAACTTATATTTCAATTTAAATATAAAACTTAGCAAATTTTTTCACCTAAAATAAACATCAAATATGTATTGTACTTCGTAACTCCCCACTATGAGTTGTATGTCATTGATTTATAATCACAAATAATAATAGAAACAATTATATTAGAATAGATACTAAATTTACTTATTTATTCAAAAAAATTTTATTGTAATGACAATATTTAAAAAAAAATTTTTCTTGTGTAACTTACATATTTTATTTTAAAGAAAATTACAATGTCTTTAAAATGTATTACATAAATGCTAAGATTTCATTTAAATTATCTAAATACATAAGAACATAGAGAAAATAAGTTTTAGTCAACAAAATCAGTATACACTGAATTCTTGTTATATAAACTACTTTAAAAAAAACTCCCTATAAGATACAACCATTTTGGAATCATCATTGATAAATTTTGCACATAAGCTGGAATATTTTTTTCCTATATTGCATGCAGCAACAACTCACACTGACTGATGTAACAATTTGAATAATATAAAAGTGTGTATTATCTTTAAAGTAATCACATTTCAAATAACTAAATTTAACCAGCTAATTTTTTTAATTTGAAGATAATTATTATTAGTTGATGGTTAAGAATATATCCACTGTAATACAATTGAAACAAATTTTCTCAAATCAAGACATCTAGATACGAGCCACCTTATGTTGTTACTCTCAAACATTTTGGATAGTTAAGAAATTTTACATACACGTTTTTCTTCTTCTTCAGCTTCAGCAAAAAGCCTTCGAATATTTGCTTCAGACTCTCCTACATATTTGTCTAAGATCTGGGGTCCATTTACAATTTTTGGTTCTCTTGCATTCAACATTTGCCCAATTTGACGAGCCATTAAAGTTTTACCTGTCCCAGGAGGACCAAAGAGTAAAATGCCTCTCACATGCTTTAAGCCTTAAATAAAAAGAAAAAAATATTAATTTATGAATAAATCAAAGCTGAATAAACTGATATTATTAGAAAAATATTTAAACACACTTATGAGAAAAATGATTCAAAACATTTGAAATGCATATAAATACATTTTCAAAACATTTAGCAAATAACAAATGTAAACTTATTGTTCCTTCAATTTTTAGGAATGAGAAATAGAATCAGGGCTTTTATGCGAGATATATATGAAACTTTTAACTTGCATAATTTTTAAAAATTAAACAAAACAACAAAATAATGATAGTTGAATATTTTATTCCCATAGAAGTGACTTTATTACATCTTTAGTATTATTCTTTATTTGCGAAATTAAATAAAAATGTTCTGTTGTTTTGAAAATGTCCTTTCTAAGTTAATTAATGATATATTTTTCACTTTCATTTTTAGCATATTTAAAAAGTTTCATGCATTTGTTTTAAAAGTTAAAGTCTATTTCAAATGGAAGAAATTATTTTATTCAATAGAAATTAACCAATATTATTATACTGAAAATTTACAATTTCAAAAATGTCACAAAAAAAATCCTTATTTTATACAAGTAATAAGGGAAAAATAATTAAACTAATGTATAAACCAAAGATATAATAATGTTAAAGCCTGAAATTTATGCATAAATGAACAAATTCACCTTTATGTGGGTGACTTTAATTCATCTTTAAAAAGACAATTTTGATATATAATATTCCTCATGGAGGTATATATTAGTACAACTCAATGGGATACTCATTTTTGAATTTAAAAATAGTGCACTGCATGCCTCAGATAACCTGCCTTAAGTAATTAATTGCCTAATGTTTTCATATATAATAGGTGAAAAGAGAAAAATTTAAATTTCACAAACCCCTCTTTTCATAACATTTTACTTCCCACTGAACAAATTCTGATTTTTTTTACAAATAAATTATCCCTCATTTCACTTTACAAAAGCTATTATTACCTGTACTTTTTAAAAAAAATTATAGTAAACTTTGTATTAAAGACACATATACAAAAGTTAAGCTTAAAATATATAAGTGTTTCAAGTGTATATTCTCACAAATGTAAAATTAATGCAACCAAAAAAATTATTTTTCGTTTTGAAAAATTAAATTTCCTTTATTTCTCTGATAATTAAAAGCATAAACATATAGAAGAAGAAAAGCAAAAACCTATGTGAAAATTAAGTTTAAAAAGATAAATGTTTCAAATATACTCATAGACAAAAAAATAAGCGCACCAAAAAATAATTGCGGGATCGTAACGAAACTTGGCAAGAAGGTCCATGTCGAGGAGATATGCAAATGATTAGAAATGCAGCGTGATTGCTCATTACATATAGCTGGTAGTGGACGTTTAACGTCATTATCCATGGAGTATAAAACATGTAACCAAAGCTTGTTTGAGTGTGCTGAATCGTTTACAAAGGAAGAGCTGAGGTAGACATGCAATTACGCTGTTTTTGAAGACAGTATGAGCAGCTGTCGCAGTTTGAGAGGGGGAGAGTCACCAGCATGATGGAAGCTGGTTGGTCAGCTAGGTAAGTAGCTCGTCAATTAGGCCGCTCTGATTGTGTTGTGAGGAGATGTTGTGACCAGTGGATCCGAGAGATGTCATTTACATGAAGGCTAGGCTCAGGACGCCCTTGACAGACCAGTCGTCGAGAAGACCGCCACATCGTAAGAAATGCATGCGAACAGCCAACTGCTTTATTGGCCACCATCCAGGCACAGGTTGCATTTTCACTAGGCGGCCTGTGTCTTCTCGAACCATACGAAGGCTCCTGGCTGAAGGACATTTGGGATTGCGGCGCCCATTAGGTGTGCTGCCCTTGACGCCCCCCCATCGATGCCTCCGTTTGGCATGGAGCAGCGCATGAGGAAACTGGACTGAAGCAGAATGGAACCAGGTCGTCTTTAGTGATGAATCCAGATTCAATCTCAGTATTGATGACAATCGTGTTCATGTGTGGAGACCCCATGACGAACACCTCAATCCTGCCTTTGCATTACAGCGACACACCACTCACACAGCTGGTGTGATGGTATGGGGTGCCATTGCCTGCTATATTTGGTCATCCCTAATATTGATCTGTAGCACCATGACAGCCCAGCAGTATGTCCATGAAATCCTGCAACCACGTGTTGCCACTCAAGCAACAGCTCCCAGGAGCCATTTTTCAACAAGACAATGCTCGGCCTCACACGGCAAGAGTGTCACAAGACTGTCTCTGCACTGTTACTACCCTTCCTTGGCCTGCTGGATCCCCATATTTGTCTCCAATCGAGCATATCTGGGATCATTTGGAACGGCAAGTTCGGCATCCCACGAGTTTGAATGAACTAGAAGCAAGGTTACAGCATATATGGAATGAAATGTCTCAAGACATCATACAGAACTTGTATGCCTCAATGCCCGATTGTATCGCATCGTGCATTCGCGCTAGATGGGTTTCAACGGGGTACTAAATCCTCTGTTCTTTTGCCTTTTTCTCTGAAATAAATGATCCTTTTTCTTTGATGTTCTAATCATTTACTTAGATCAAAGTAGTCATTACGTATGTAAAATTTCGTTTCATTTTGACGACTCCTTCTTGGTGCGCTAATTTTTTTGTCCATGAGTGTATAAATTCTTTTTATAGAACCAATACAACAAAAGAAAAATTGTACTTATCATTAGGAAAATTTAAAAGTTAATTGCTTCATTGTGTGATAAGGCAAAAAGTAAGAGCATTTAGAAAATATAAGTAAAAATATATAAAAGACAGAAATATTAAATAATATTTTGATAGAAGAAGACATTTCCATAAAACAGATATTCTGGTGATTTTAAAAATTAATGTTTTAATTTATAAAAATAAGTTTCTTAAAAAAAATTATTTTTCAGAATTTTTAATTCAGCAATAAATTTTTCTGGAAGAGAACAAGATGAAATGTATACAGATAAAAAGTTTTAACATAACTCACCAAGTTGCTGTACAAACTCTGGTGGAAAGACTCGCGAAGCAAATGCTCTTCTAAAAATAGCATTGAATTCTTTGTCCAGACCTCCAATTCCCATTTTCTGAAAGTCCCAGTCAGGATTAATGATAGACTGTCGGGCTGTTTTTCTAAATATTACAATGTTTTCATAAATACAAGAACTATATTTTAACGATAAAATGTCAAACAGATTTTTTACAAATGCACACATAATTTGTAACAATTCTCTAATAACAGAAAGAAAAGGACATAGTAGCTTAAGTATTTAAATAAGTGACGGGATAGTAAAAATCTCATTGCAGAGATTCACAAATGACAAATAAAAGATGCAATAATTCAAGTAATAATTAATGAAAAATTTAGGTTAATTTTTGAAGAATTACATTTAAAAATTATTAAACTCCACTAAAAGCAAGTTAATCCTGGCTTCAAGCATCTAAGGTTTAGAGAAAATTGTAGGTACTACTTCTTATAATAATGTATTTTGTAGTTTAGTGTGTAACATAATAGTAAGATCCATAAAAGGAATGAAATCTGAAAAATTAACATAGTTTCAAGAGATTTAAATAAAAGAGAAGCATTTTTTTACATACTATCCTCTAGATTAGCGGTTCTTAAATTGTAGTCTGCAGACCCCTGGGGTTCCCAAGAGTCTTTCTAGGAGGTTCATGAAGATCTCTCATTTAATGTTAAGGTTTCTCTCTTTTACAGACTCTGAAAGGTCCCATGGAAAAATTGAAAGATGTGTCATCCTAGACTAGATCACTAAATTGCCCTAATGGAAAAACTCTATTGGAACATGTATTTCAATCAAGAATATTAATTCAGATATTTTATTGTTTGCAACTACATAGCCACTACTACAACATAATATTTATAAAAAATATATAGTAGGAAAGTGAGTGAGTGAATATTAACATCACACTGTTAAGCTACACGAGGACTTTTGGCCACGAATCACGTAATTTTGAACCATGGTCAAGTGATGTGGACAACACTTGAACTGGCACCCCCCCCCTCTCCTAACTACCACACCACACCAATGGGAGGATGTTTCAGCTCTTGACAGATTTAACATGCATCACTGCTCGACACGGTATACAGTAGGGGGGAGGAACACATGTTCACCAGAATATATCAAATATTGCACCTAATTAACAGCACTTTAAAAAAAATAGTTTCATCCTTCTCAATAAAAATTTTAATTAATATAGTTAAGTACACATTATTTATACACATAAAATTAGTATTTTGTAATATTTTTAAATATATGATTAGATGTTTATTGTTTTCTTAAAGGAAAAAAGAAATGTTAAAAAATCTATACAAGTAACAGAGTCAGTCTTAGGATTATCGAGAAACCTTTAAATTACTCAGAGATGTATTGGGAGTCAGGTAGATTTGTTCAAAATCTTGGGGGTCTGAGGTGACAAACTGATTCATAAAGGGGACTGCGGTGATCAAAAGTTTAAGAACCACTACTCTAGTCAACTTATTAGCGTTTAATTATGAGAAGAAGGCCACTTTTCCCATACTATTGTAGATGGTGGACAATATATATATAAATAAAGTGTATTTAAAAATTCCAATAGTATATAAGAACTTAATTGCCTAATAAAGAAGCCTGATAAAATTACACATTTTAATTTTTAGTTCATTTTTGTGAAAAATTTCTATAATTATACAAAAAGAAAATATGAGAACAAAATAAATTGTTATTCATGTGGAAAACATTAAAAATCTGATATATGTTTAATACATGAAATAAGGTATTTTTAGATGAAATTAATTCAAATTAAAAGGAACATACTCAATGTCATAATTTACAAATTAAAGATATTTTAGGAAAAATTATTTTAATAAATGTGATCTTACTAAAAGATAATTACTTTTATCAAATATATGATTGGAAAATATTAACAAAAAAATCTAGAATGCTACAAAACCTTGTTTTCAATAAGTAACACTATTACCTACCCTTTTGCTTTGCCAACCAAATTCACAGCAGACCCTTCAGCTTTCTCAAAGACAACAACAGCATCTGGTAATAATAATCCAATCTGAGTCTAGACAACAGGACAAAATATGCATTTTAAATAATATTCAGTTATTTTATAAACATATTATAAGTTATAAATAAGTAAATGAGAGCAAAAACTAAAATGAAAATGAGGTTATCACATTAATATTAATGAATATGTAATTTTCATTTTAAACAAAACAATACTTACTGTTCTCTTTTCACAAGGTTTTCCATTTCCAGTTACTTGTTCAATATTGGCAGCTGAAATGAATTAGTAGAAACAATTTAAATAATTTTTTATACATAAAAATATTACAACTATAATGTAAGCATATTAACATAAGTCTTACAATTACAAATTTAATTTTTTCTAAAACTATAAAATGGGTTTGTAGAAGGATCACACAATTTTATATAAGCAATACATAAACTTTGCTAGAATCTGAGAAACCAGCGACATAAAGATCTATAATGAGAAGCAGTACTCTTCATTCTCCAAGAAAGTCTTAGGCAGACATAAACTAAAGCTCAAGACAAAAAGTTACTCAATAATTTTTCTTCTATTGAATTGTCCTTAACTTTTTTTTCATTTTAATTTATATATTTTGCATTCTATAGTTCATTAGAACATGTAACAATTGCATTCTATAGCTAATCTATAGATTTGCATTCTTTAATAGTAGAACAATTGTAAGTTTGAAAATTACTAAGACCATTGAAATCGCACTTTCCCATAAGTCATATAAAATACCTTTTAAACCATTATTTAATTATCACACATTAATAAAATCATAATTTTTTTAAATTGCTTAAAATGTTTTCATCTCATTTTTGTTATTGTTTTAAAAAATACAGCACATGAGAATAAAGGAAACTCCAAGTTTAAAGGAAAGCCATAAAAAAAAAATTAACAAATGATCCAGTTTTATAAAAAGCTGCTAAAAATCCCCCATTCTAATAATGCATTCATTAATAATAAAAATAGTTTCCTACCTAATTGCTGAAGAAAAGAGAAAGATAGTCAAAAAGTTTAAAGATGGTAAAAGTTGCCTTAATTTAAAAATTTCAATTACTTGTCAATTCAGTATATGTGTTTATCAGTAAATGTCTTGACTTTTAAAAATCATTCTTTTAGGATGAATAAATATGTAAAATAATCAAAAATAATTACACAATTTTAAGCTATACATATCATTAATTACATTTATTTATGATACAATTAAATAAGCTAAGCAAAATTTTAAAACAATGGTAGAATTTTTACCTTCCATTTCTTTCACTATTAGTTTCAAAATTTTCATTTCTTGGAAACTGAAAGCCAACTACAAGGAATAAATATACCAAAAATTAAACATATAAAATCAGTATATATATATATATACACACATATAGACGCTAACTTTAACATTACTTATAACCATTATTTTTGGTGACTAAAGTTGGTTTTCAGTATGTCAAACATGATAACTTTATTAATGTTTGAAATATTTATAATCAGGTAATAGAAATTAATACTCAAGATATTATTTTTACTTCTAATATAATAAATCTACAACTTTTAGCATAGAAGGAAGAATAAAAATATGTTAAAAAAATTAAACTCTTAATTTAGATTGAGATAAAAGCATAAGCATGCATTAAATTTTTTGTATTAACCATTCAAATGTATAATGTTACACTTATATAGAACATAGAAATTCTTTTGCATAAATTATACATATATAAAAATTATATTTTACCATTTGCCCCACAGTGAATGCTTGTTTGCAAAAATTCCTCACAAATTCAGTAGCCATTTTCTCTGTATCATACGGTTCCAAAGTGCTGCCATATAAATTGTTAAAATAAATGATAACAATAAAAATCAAATCTGTATAACATACAATTTATTCCAGAAACACAAGCAAATCATCAGTTAAATCAGTTTTAGAAAAAATGACAATACTTATTTCTCTTTGAATTGCACAATCAATAAATCAAATTTATAGATATACCACAAAATGAAATGTCTTTAAGATGTCATTTAATACATTACTGTCAGAGATTTCTTAATTATTGTGTATCAATGCATTGAAAATTAACTTGACAAAGTAACTTGTCTGTTTTGACTAAGTTCAAATTGCAATTTATTTGTTGATTTTTCAAACCTGATTTACTAAGAAAATAATTGCATTTTAAAACAAATTTAATATTTTATCAACAATTTGAATTTGTTTCACAAGAAAAATATACACAGTCTAAATTATTGACTTACGTTTTCTTGTCAAGAAAGTCCACTTCAAGGACTATTTTTGCAATATACTGAATATTAGGGTTAAATGTATATGGTCGGACTTCAAGAGTCTGGTTCAAAGACAGCTCAGCCCATTTTCTCTGAAATTAAATATGGTTCTTTAAACAATGAAGAATATTTTTAAAAAGTTTATAGAGTAAATTTATATGCAGTAAAATTAAAGTTAAGCTTTAAAGGATTTGAGAATAAGAAGGGGCAGGTGGATTGATGGTCTAGAAAAAGATCTCCTGATTTTGATAACTAGGAATCGGAGAACACTAGCAGGAAGAAGGCTGGCCTGGAAAAGGCTTCTTGAGAAGGCCAAGGCCCAACGTGGGCTGTCGAGCCACTGAGGAAGGAAGGAAAATTAAAGTTATATCTAATTAAATCCAACCACATAGATACTGATAAAAAATAAGGGATGTGTCAAGTTTAATAAGCCGGAATGAATGAACAATAATATATCCTACAACCGAAACAATGCTAGAAATCACGAGCAACGTTGCCACAAAATACGAACAGTAGGCTAATAAAATTTGATGCATTTTCTAACTTTGTTGACTTCCAACAACAAGGTTCCCATATCCTGCAATTTCTTGCAACTCATTTATTATTGATAGTCACAATTAAAATATTGGCATTCAGATTTAAATGAAACATGAAATCCTCCTCCTTTGTAGATCATTTTGATCACTCTATTTAATCTGTTTATCATCAATTTAATTTTTTTAAATCCATCTGATTGTATTAAAAAAAAAGAATGACCTCAATCTTCTTTTTAAAAAATTGACAATTAAACACACTTTAAAATCCATTTATTGTTTTCATTTTACTTTAAACAGGCAAATACATTCTGTAATTTTTCTCCTTTTTAATTTCTAATAAACCCAATAATTTCCATTAACAACTTACTAGGAATCACCACATTAAATTAACAGATACAATATCAACATTCAAAATTTAATGACCATTTTATTGAAAAATAGATGAATATCAATGACATGTACAGAAAAATAAGATGTAAAATTTTTTCTGGACCAATATTTCTTCACATGCAAATTTTTTTTTCTCCTTATTTCTCTTTCACTTTTAGAAAAGAATACTAATTTCATTTAAAGATTTTAATTTAATGTAAATAATGCATTCTTATGATTTGAATTATGCAAATCAAGCTGATTTATTGTTACTAAAAATGATATTTTTTTATGAAGGTGTCAGATTATCCATAAGATTTATCAATGATTAATCAATGTTATAACTTAAGATAATATATATATTTTTCAAATGAAAAATACCAACCATAGGTAAACTAAAACCTATTTGACCAGGTGGGAATCCAGGACATCCTTTAAGAGTAAAGACATACTTGCGATTTGTGGATGTTGTAACTTCCACATGCCTAAAAAAACGGAATATAATTTTAATACACATTGATATTACAGAAAAGTTATTATTTGATTACAAATCAAATAGAAGAGTATTTTTTATAATAAAAGAAAAAATGTATTGGCAGCTGAATATAGATGTAAACATAGATGTAACTAGATAGGTATCAAATAAAAATCACCAAACTGAAGTTTATTAAATGTAATTAAAAAAAAGTTGACCAGGATAATAAATTTTTATATTCGAGATTATAAATTTTTATTACTTTATATATATATACATATATATATATATATATATATATATATAAGCATATTAGCTTATTAATAATGAATAAAACAATAACTTTATAAAGTGCAATACTTTAAAAAGTTTTAAAAAAATAATTAAAATATTTCAAAATATTTTCTCATTTATCAATCATTAATTAAATGGTTTATAAAATTCAAACAGAGAAGTTACACCCATTATGTCAAATTCTGAATGCTATTTCAATTATAGTATACTATAAACAAAATGTTGGCCTTTAAGAATGTTCCCTTTCTGTCTCTCAATATAAATATGTATCCTTATTTATTGTGCTCGTAGGAATGCAACTGCTTTTTCAAGTTATCTTCAACACAAACATTGATGACATAATCAATTTGCAGTAATTTCTGGCTAAAATCTATTTACCGTTGACACTACAACACAGAAAAAAGTTCATCAGCTCTACAATAAAGTAAGATTTTGTAAAGAGAATCCTAGATCATGAGAGCCAATTCATCATATGAAAGCTAGCATTCTGCAGATAAACAACAATATAACATCTCCAACAGCACTTTTAATGGCATGGTATGACCCCATTTGGACAAAAATAAAACTTTAAATAAAAACCTTCTACCACCGAAAAAGGGATTGTGTCTTTAGCTTATAGTATCACAATATTTAAAAAGAGCTCTACCCATATCAGCAACTGGTATAATCTAGAATGAGGTATGTTTTCTAGGTGTTGTGTTTGATTCCCTTCAATACACATCTCACATTTTTTAAAAAAAGGAATGTCTATTTAATAAAAAGATGTAAAAGAGACTGCAAAAATTCTCATTATGATTTACATTAACATAAGAAGTATTTATGTTAAAACTTTCTTGTTAATTACTGAAGTATATTTGGACAAATATTTAATCACTAATATTAAATATTTTTATTTCATTATCTAAAATCACCAACTTAATTAAAACTCTAATTAAAAATTTATGAATTTCATTCAGTGGGTAATGTATAGATTGTGTTTTTTGCACTTGAAATCAAGAGTCGCAAAAACTGATTTATGCAAAATACTTGATATTTTAAGTTCAATTTTAAGGGCTAAATTCATGTGATGTTAGTTACATGATATATGCAATCATCGAATTCCAGCCAATGAGTTCATGTGCCTTACTGTTGCCCTAACAGAAACTTTCTTTCAAAATGTACATATTTACTAACAATAACAAAACATATAGGTATACAAGATGCACATAGTTTAAAAGTACCTTTATAAAATAAAACTTTATTTTTTAGTTTGAAAAACTTTTTGAAGAATCTTAATACTTTGACATATTTACCCAATTACATTGGCATAGGTAGTTTTGAATGGGCCCTGTATCCTAGTTCCTTGGAGCACTTTCTAGGAGCCCCTTAATATTTTGCAGTTTTTTTTTTTGTTTTGCTTACATGCTTTGGGGTCCTGTATCATTGATACGGCAGAAGCTACGCCCCTGCCTAATTACCAGATTTGATATTGTACTGAGAATTTAACACGTAAACAACAAGTTCAACATCAACTTTGAATTCACTGGAAAACACATGATTGCAATTATCACTGACCATCAATTTAGCTAACTGGGTCCAGCAATTTGTAACATCAATTTTACGTTGAAATTTAAACCATACAATTTATATTAAATATTCAAAAAGATATGTAACATGACTTTAAAATCTGTGCATATGATACATAAAACTCTCTTTACTAAAAACTATAAAACTATTAAGTTTGGTTTAATAAACAAAAAAGATGGATTAAGACTTTTTATTGTAATAAATTAAAAGAAAAAAATTTTATAAAAATAATCAAAAATACACATAAATATACTGGTAACTTTAAATCAGAAACATGAATGAATAATAACTATATAGCCCACAAACAGTTGCTATAATAATTATTTAAAACACACAATACTTTTATAAATGTTCCTCTTTTCTTTCACATTTTGAAAATGTTTAGGTATCTTCAATTAACGCATATCTAAATGAATAAACTATTAACACAAAAGAATGAACAGTATATAGCAATTAGATATTAAATTGCCAAAAATCTAATTTAAAATTAAATATAAAAATAAGTATAACAACACGGTATAGGTCAAAGTTAAATGGCCACAGTAATACAACTGCAAACTCTTAGTCTAAGGGATTAAGATTGTAGGTTAAACATAATTTTAAGACCAACTGACTTTTTTTCATAGAATTGGACAGAAAAGAGGAAATAGAATCAGAAAATACAGACCAATGGTTATGTTTAAGTAAAAAAAAGCTTGAAAAAAATATGATGCAATATTATTTTAATAAAAGTAATTAAGCTATTTTTATATTGATTTAAAATAATTACTTTGATATGCAATAAGATTTTTATAATTTAAAATGCTTCAAATTCTCATTAGTTTTAATTAAAAATTATTTTAAAAATTTAGCCTCTTTCTAAACATTGACACCATATAAGATTTTTAATCCATGGAAGATAATTAAAATACCATCAACTATTTTCACCAAACTAATAGTAAATTGCAGCATCAATAATAGAAAGCATAATATTAAACAATATGTGGCATAGGATTCACAATGAAGAGGACTTATTTATTACTATCCTGAGTAGAATTGAGAATTTTTGGCAAGTGAAATAGTTGGTGTAAACTCTCCTGGAATTCTGTCAACTTTTATGGCCAACTAGATTTTACACATGTACAAAAATGAAATGTTATAAAGTGTTAAAAAATGTAAATTCAAAAATAAAGTAGTCATGTATTAGCCAGTCATCTAGTAAATTAGAAAAATTTTTGAAAAGTATGCCCAACTTATAAACAAAGTTATTGTATTTGAATATGCATTAGAACATTTTTACATTATTGGCAAACGAATATTATGCATTCTCAAAAATGGTGAAAAGGATAATAGGCAAGTACCAAAATTAATTTCAAAACACAGTTCAGTTTTATAGATTTTTAAAAAATTATTTTAATGGTATTATTTATTGTAAGTACATCAATGCATTTAAAAAGCAGAGAATTTTCTTTTTCATTACTTTACCATAAGTTTTTAACAATGGATGTTTAAAAAGTATATTAACATTCAACTCTTCTAACAAACACTTGCAGCAAAAAGAAATTAATAAACTTATTATAAATTACAAAAATATATTCTAGAGTACTCCAGAATTTATTTTCATAGCAAAAATTATTATACAGTTTTAAAATTTGATATAGTTAATATAATTATCAAAAAACAATTGTAAAATATTAATTGATGCTGAATGTTACAATGAAGAAAATAAAACACCAATTGAAAAATAATATTTACCAAAGTAATAATCCCTGTGTTCATATTAATTTTGTTAGAGGAGGAAAAAATAAACACAACATACTTACCTTACTTTATCTAAAGGAAAATCTTTTTCATTAACTATGGCACAGTTTGTGAAGGATAAATTTTCTGTTGGACATTTGGCAACACTGAGAACCTAAAATTTATTGGAAAAATCAAATATAAATAATACGTAATACGCATTTTTCTTCAAACCTTAGAAATAGAAAATTTTTTTTCCTTGCATAATAAGAGTTATATTTTACAGTATACATATATAACACATAAAAAACACACCAAAATTCAATTTCATCATTGTATTTGTAAATGAATGTATCTTATTGAATAATATCCTATAATATTCATGATCCCTACAACTGATAAGTACCGAAAAAATATTTCAAATATAAAAATTTTAGAATCTCTTTCTCCATATTGACATATTTTAAATAACATATATTTAATTAATATTGTGTTAAAGTTACTTCAATAAAAATTGTCTTTCTTCTCAAAATTGAAAAAATTATGGTACTAACGTATTATCCCAACAATCCTCAACTTTATTAATAATTTGCCAAGTTGGCAAACCCAATTTCCTATGTGTCATGCATGCTGAATTGACATCCATGGGCTTAGTTTCATATAATGTAGCCAATAGGTTGCGATAATATGCAAGTACCAAAATTATCAAATTTAACACTCTCATCTTGGCACTTACAAATTAACCCATTGATTAATAAATTGGAGAATATACATTAAAAATTTACATAAATAATTAAATTTAAAATACATTTTATTACTAAAGTTCTTTTATTTAAACAAAAAATAGTTACTTTAATAATGTAATACCTAACAACTCCATTATTCTGGTAACCAAAATTATTTCAGCAGCAAACAGCCTTAATTTTAAATAAATGCACATATTGTTAATGTGTGTCTATTAATGCCTTTTCTTTAATGAAATGATCCTGTAACTGTGTGGAAATATTCCATTATGTAGTACTTATCTGTTATATGGGCCATAACTATAATCTTCTTTTTCCAAAATATTGCCAGTATAAACATTGGAAATATTATCTGATAAGATACATTCACAAATAACATAAAAATGGAACTGAATTTTATGTGGGTTCTAAGTGTTAGTGTGTTTGATTTCATAGTCCTTATAATTAATAAGTATCTACTATAATTTTTCCTTAGAACATTAGTTCTGAATGAATTTGAATCACTTTTAGCAAAAAACAGCCTATAAATTATACTTTTGTGATTGAGCATGCACAGAAACATTTTATTATTGGCAATATATCATGTATATCAGATATTTGACAACTGTTTATGATATGAGAAAAGTAATTGGTGGGGGCTAATACTGTAAAATACCTTAATCCTCATCTCTTAATACCTTAAAAGACAAAGTACCTTGTCTTTTAAGAGCATAAAAATGGAATTAAATTTTGTGTGTGTGTCTGAGCTATCATCTTTAATGAACCCAAAAGAATTTCATCAGTGTACAATTTTAAACTTATTTCCATTTATATTCATTTATCACAAAAAAAAAAAAATATTCCAAAGCTTTACAAACATTTAAAACTATACTTGTGTATTATACTGTCAACCAATTTCATCATATCAAAAGGCATCATTAAATGCTGCAAAAAATAGGCAATAGTGGAAAATGTTGCTGCACAGATTTGAACACTGTAATAAAAATGATGATAACATTTGGTGACATTTTTTGAATTTGTGATATCTTTTCATTTGGTGTAATTGATTAATGGTATAATACAAAAGGACTCTAAAAATTTACTCTTATTACTCTTTTGTTTTCTAACACTATTTCTTGTTTAAAGCTTGAACAAATTATTTTCCAAGAAATATTACTTCTACTTTTTACAATGTACATTCATTTTATGAAAGAAATGAAGGCTAAAAATAATTTTTTTACAAAAAAGAGCAAAGTACAATTTTTTTTCTGGAAATTTAAGACATTTATTAAATATAAATATAAAAATTATTTTTAATTTTACTCCCAAAAATTACATTTTACACATTTTATCAGCATCATATTTTTGCATAAATTAAAACAATTATTAAAAGTTTCATAAAAAGGAATAATGAATAACTAAGTAAACATATACTTGACAAAAAAAATTCTTTTAATCATAATCAGTAAATTCATCACTCTCTCACACTCTGTGGTTTTCTCTTTTAAAATAGTACACTTTTGTGTATGATTGGAGATTGTCAATATACAGTCTAACTTGATCATGGATCATTTGCATAATCTAAATTGTAGCTTCATAATTTGATTTTTATTAATTGAAATTTATTTTAATGATTTATTTTATTAAAATCAATAACTAATATGAAAAGTCTTTTTAAAATATTTGGTGTGACACTTTTAAAATATAATTACGGTACAAATCATATATATTTCTTATATCATTCCTTAGATATATACATACATAACATATTCTATATGATGCATTGTTTGTTTAGATATCTTCATAAACATTAAAAAAAAAATCTAAGATATTTTGGATAATCACTATAACACGTATCCATGCATAATTTAACACAAAATGAAAAAGAAAAAAAAATTTTTTTAATTTGATTTAAAATTCTTCGAACTAACTTGGACAGCCATATGTGCGATTCCGAAAGAAAAATTCTTCCAATCTAGAACAAGATTTTCTCAATAAATAATTAAGATATTTGCGCTTATTACAACACTTCGATTCTTCACTTCAGTAGTAAACAAACCGCACTGCGGGTGTTGTAGGGCGAAGTCAAGTTTTGAACATTGTGATACAAACGCATTTGATCGATTTGTAAGTTTTCTGTAAAGCTCACTATAGAGGCGCTGCAGTATTTTAAAATCTTTCTCATTTCCGGTTTTAAGTAACACTTCTCAACTTTGTATACATTTTTCACCGGAACAATAAGATTTTTCTTCACAAGTTTCACTTGTATTTCTTTTTAAAAATTGGTTTTCTTCATAAAAATTGCATCACATGAAATTCTAATCTCTTTTACAAAACTCACAACAAATGTGACTTGAGAATCAAAAACTGAATTTTCAAAGTAGGAAAAAATAGGTCACCATTACAATCTGTAGTTTAATGATGAACAATTTAGTTTTCATCATAAATCTCTCAACCAAGATTACTTATAAAGTAAGTAAGAATAATTAATTAATTACTTTCACGTTTTAACTTTTTTGAAGCAGATCGAATACATTTGGTTAAAAACATCATTTCAAACTCAGTTTTGGTACTCTTAGCTATAATTTTAAGGACGATTTTTTTTTGTTTCCATGACTTTTTAGTCGTCATTTGATTATAACTAGATTTTTAAAGGACTGAAATGTTAAGAAAATGTTTGAACAATGTACAGTTTGAAATAACGAAACTGCATATTTTTAGGCATTTTTTTGAAGATTGATGACTTCTATCTGTTCACATACAAATAGCACAAACATGATCCTACAATTTTGGTATTTTAAAAGATACTTATCTGTTATAGGGACCATGAAGCTAGGCTCACCCAATTCTATTCCGTCATTATGTTTGTAATGAAATATTTTATTATATAATATCGTCAAGTGATAACTCAGAAAAGCATTCGCCAACCCATGATCTCTATCTTATAAGTACTCTTTAATCACTTCCAACTGCTCTTGTGTATTGAATTTGTAATTATCAAGCTATATTTAAAAGCTTATAATTCATTCCCTTTATATCTCTAATTTAATTCCAATAATCAACACTCTCAGAACAAAAACCTTAAGATTTAGTGTTCCTTTTTAAAATTTTGACTGCACATTTATATTATTTCTGGAACAATTATGTACTATAGTTTTCTTATTTATCCTTGTTATAAAAACGAACTATTTAAACTTATATTGTAATTTTTTACCTCTTATGTGTTAATTTTTTTTCTCAAATAGCATTAGTACATATATAAAGAAAAAAAAGCCATTCACTCCCTCATCATATCTTCAGAACTATTAGAACTAGAGACTTGAAATTTAGTAGGCTTATTCCTTTCATAAAGTAGAGATCCGTTAAAAATGGATATGGGTAAAATCGCCCTCCAAGGGGGTTGCGAGGGGTTAAGGTAAAAATTCCTGTTTTTGAACTGTTGCACCCAGATACTTGCAATTTAGTAAACATATTTCTTTTGTTGAATAGATACGCTAAGAACGGATTTTACAGAAATTGACTTTTATGGGGAAATGCGGTGAGTTTCTGGGGCGTATAGGTGAAAAAACTTCCTATTCTTGAATTACTAGACATACAGTAATGAAATTCGGTAAGCATGTTTCTTTTGTTGAGTTGAAAGACCCTAGGTACGAATCTTACGGAAATCGACTCTCAAGGAAGTTATAAAAAAAAAATTCGACTCTCAAGGGACAAAAATTCGTTTTTATACTACTAGACTAAGATTTGAAGTTTTGCAAACGTCTTTATTTTGTTGAGTAGAGATCCGCTAAAAATGGGTTTTTGGAGAAATCCACTTTGGGGGAGGGAGTTAGGAAGCGTAAAAGTTTATTCTACTTCAATTCTAGAAATTCAGTCCTATTCTTTTTAAATCAAAAGATGAGAGTTATAAGAATGTTTTTCAATAGACTGAGTGCTTAATGCTAGGACTAAAAAAAAATTCGACTCTCAAGGGACAAAAATTCGTTTTTATACTACTAGACTAAGATTTGAAATTTTGCAAACGTCTTTATTTTGTTGAGTAGAGATCCGCTAAAAATGGGTTTTTGGAGAAATCCACTTTGGGGGAGGGAGTTAGGAAACGTAAAAGTTTATTCTACTTCAATTATAGAAATTCAGTCCTATTCTTTTTAAATCAAAAGATGAGAGTTATAAGAATGTTTTTCAATAGACTGAGTGCTTAATGCTAGGACTTGGATATCAATAATTTATAAACAGTATATAATTATACAACATCATGAAATAACCAGCGAAGCTGGTGGTAACGGCTAATATATATATAACGAATTAATTTTTGTTGGATATAGTCATGGCAAGGGAAAAGTTGAGAGGAAAACGAATTTATTAACGTAGCAGTATACATTGGAAAGAGTGGCAATTATGCAACCTTTCGCTGCAAACACACACATCACGAAAAGAGACAAGGAAAAACTGCTGTTGCTGTTGGGAAACTACAGCTATTATTTTTAGTTATTTTGTTTAGCTACAAAATAGTTATTTTTTTCTATGAATAGGAAGTAAATCAAATTACAGAGAGAAATCCTTTTGACGTAAGAAATAAAATGAGACTGACGTTTGAAAAATGGTATTCGTAATAAAGATGAATGGAAAGAATTTATAAGTTTAAAATTTAAATTAAATTGTTATGTGTGTTTGTTTGTGTGTGGACTGCTTTTATTGCGTACAATCTTATGTATTCTAAAATTAATATACCAATTTTCCGGATTGGCAAGATAAACCTTGGCCGCTGTCTTGATCCAAATTTAGCTATTTTTGTAAGGATTTTTTGGTTATTTTTTGTACTAGTTAAACACATGTTTAATTTATTTTATTGGCTTAATTCTACTTAATTACTTTTTATCCTTAAAATTCAAGTATTAAATTTAATTTCATAAAAATATTTTTAAACTTGTGGGCATTTGTAAAGCTATCCCTTTCACTCAAGCATGCAATAACAAAGATTACTCAGTCCGACAGGGTTATGTATTCTACAACAACTGCTAAAGTGCATGTACCAATCTGTAAGAAAGATCTATATAAAGTTGATTTCCTTGTGAAGGTGATATCTCTTTCTTTCTTTTCTTTTCTTTTAGATACAACGGTATGATAGCGATTTCATTCTAGTAAAATGTTTGTTTTGATAACTTTAAAAGAATTAAACAAGGAACTATACTTCGATAATGTTGTGTGTGTTCTTTATTCCATATCTCTATTTAAAATCGGCAGAAAGTTTTCTGTAAAAAAATGACAAACATCCTTCACTCAGGGTGAATCGAGACTGACAGCACGGCTCTCTCATGAGCTCCGACTTTTGTTTAAGATTACTATCCCAAGTTACGCTATCCCTCTCCACAGCATATTCATTAGTGCTGATTAGGCCAGGAGTGAGCTTTTGATCGACCATCTTTTACTAATTGCGTACGAATACTCATTTTTACGAAAACCTGTGGAACATGATATTGACCGAAATCAGGATATGGAATTTACAAACTCATATCTCCTTAACTCCACGGCAGTAATTCCATCTGGGATCACTCTGTGTTACCAACTGGAGAACACCAAGGCTGATATCCAAAGACTGACACATTTGATCAACCCAGAAATACAGGTGGACACGGTAACGAGAATCCCTATTACCAGAAGGTACTATACGAGCATGAAGTAATCTCCATGATACTACAGAAGGCGGTGAGTCATTTCGTGCTCATTACTTTTTCAATATTTCTGGTTTCCCTATACATGAAACCACCCCGAGATCTCCTTTTAAAAATCTAGCTAAAGTTCATTACCTACTAAACATAAAGACATAGGAATTAATGATTTTGTCTTTCTCCCACTACGAAAAATATCAAAACGTTTTCAATTTGATTCACCTATAAATATTTCTAAAATCCTTATTTGAAATACATTTTATAATTTTAATATTGCAAAGGTCACAGGAACGAATTATGAATCACAACCAGGTACCTCAAAACAAGACTCAAAACACCATCCCACCGGCTACACCTTCAACTAATAGCAACGCTGCTAATCTACCTTAAAATTTATCCCCTTTCCTTAATAAAGTTGAAAATAGCTAGGAATCGCCGAACTCGAATTAAAACTCTTTCTAAGATCATACCAATACTCAGAATCAGGTTCTTAGGAGAATTTATTAAATTTTAGACACAGCGATGACGAGAACCAAATTCTTACTCGAGCTGCAATAGAAAATAAATTTGAATGCTATGTGATCAAACTTAAAAAAAAAAAAAATCTATAAAAATTATTTTAAAAAAACATTCTACAGGCAAAAAGTGGGAGGAAATTCAGTCTGACCCCCCCCCCCCCCCCAAAAAAAAACTTGGAGAGAAAAGAACGAAAGCTTCTCTCCCACTTTACTCAGTTATACTACCGCGCAACTTAAACAATCTTAAACTATTCAAATTAAAAACTCTTGGTTTTATGAGCTTTCGTATAGAAGAGTTTAACGGGGAAGGGGAGAAACCAATGTTCCACCAATATTTGGAAACTGTAATATTGCACCCAATAACTTAAAACGTGGCGATGCTCACCACACTCACGACTGTTCAATTAAACAATCCGTAGAAGACTCCTGCAATATAAACGGACTAATGGATAACTGTGGCAAACGCCCTAGTTATTTTGAACCACCTAGAAACGCTCAGTTAAATAAGATTTTAATTGAGTGATACCGACCATTTACAATTGCATAGAAACTCCTGTTTCTTACGCGCAAACAACTGCTACTATAGCCTCGTTTATATGAATGAAAACTGCCGGCAAAATACCGGCATTAATCATCTCTAGACTCGTTTACATGACGAGCCGGCATTTTACCGGTTGGAAAAGTTTTGGACCTGCTCGGGAGCAGGGTTCGTTTTCAAATTTTCCCATAATGCATTGCAACCAAAATTCATTAGTTCAAAGAATCTGCACGTTGGAAGACAGAAGAAATTGAAGCCATAATAAAAAGATATTAAACGTGAAGTGTAAAGTTAAAAATAAATTTAAAAAAAAAAAAGTAAGTAAGAATGCGAAAATAAAAAATGCAGAGATTTTATTCATTTATATTATTTGACAATATCTAATAAGTTGAAAATATCTCTAACAGTACATAAAAGTATTCCAATGGATGAAAATTTACACACAAATTAAACAGAGAGATTGAAATAATCATTTTTAATGTGTCATCATAAATAAATCTACATTTAAAGTTTTATCAAAAGTTTTGTCTAGATGTCTTTGTATAAGCAAAGTAATAAACAACAATGCTGAATAAATATAGAGATTTTATTTATTTATTGGCACTATCTAATGAGTTTAAAATATTTGTCACTTTATATAAAAATATTCCTATGGATTAAATCTTCAATGTTACTGTATAATTAGTTTGTGAGAAAATTAAAGTTATAATTTTTAATTTTATGATAAATAAATTATAAATTTAAAATTTTATTATCATAAGTTTTGCGTAACCAAAGAAACTAGAATGCGAAATAAATAAGGAGATTTTTTTTGACAATATTTAATGAGTTCAAAATATGTCTCTAATAAAAAAAACATTGTATAAAAACATTCCAATGTATTAAATCCTAAATTTACACGCACACAAATTTTACAGGAACATTGAATTTACGATTTTTAGCGTCATAATAAATAAATTATTATAAATAAATAACATAACTGTGAAATTTTATCATAAAATTTTTTACATCTTTACATTTCTTAGCACAATAGAAATAAATATATATTTGTGAGTTCAGAATCTGATTGTAGATCATTAATTTTAAATTGTCATCCATCGCAAAAAAAAAAAGTGAGAAGCGTGGCTTTTAAATAGGGCAACAGCGAAGATTCTGGATGATCATCTCAATCAACATTCTGGGTATTTCCATGGTTACACTGAAAATCATGTGAATCTATTAACCAATCTCCGGATTCTCACGTAAACGGACTGAAAAAAAAAAAAAAAAAAACTACTGGCAAAGAACAGGCTTTTATCTCCAACCGCATTTTGCTCGCTATTTGCGGGTTTGCATGTTAACCCTAGCACACAGCTAGAATACAATTTTTTATGATAAAGTGCTTGATAAATGTAATGTTCTCATCCTCTATAAACATTATTTAGTCAAAAAAAAAAAAAATCTTATATTGTGGGTTTCTTTTTTGGGTGGCTAGACGTTATATCCACTGCATTTAAGACATTTAATTTACTTTTCAGGACAGAAATAATAAATCATATTACAATAAAAAATTTTATGAAAAATTAACATTTATGTAATAACTGTTTCCATAACAATTAAATACAAAGTATAAGTGTAATTGAATAATAATAGAATAATTGTACAACATAAAATACTTAGAAAATATATAGAATACTTAGAATATACATTGAACTTGGTATATATCCACATTTTATATTTTATTTAATTTTAGCATGAGAAGTTAGAAATAAAGTAATATTTTTGAGAATTTAAATTAGTTATTTCCCAAATTTGATGAGCTATTTACTGTGGAACTTAATAATATGCAAACGTTTTCTCCGAGCAGGAAAGCTGTAATGAAAGATTTTCGAACCCGAGAATCTTGTACCAGGTATAGTAAATAAAGTTTGTTTATATTTCCCACCCCCAACATTCTCACGTGATTCTAAATGCTCTCTCTCGAGTACAGGAAAAGCAAAAAAATTTAGGTCATTTTTCTGTTCTAGGTGGGCAGTGGATATAGAGCCTCTATTTACATATTAAAGGTTTCCAAAAACCTAAATACAACCCCTTTTTTTAATTGTACAATTGCTTAATTCATTTAGATGAGAGAAAAGTATACTTAAGACATGTCGAAATTTTTTTAAATATCAGAAATTTTATTTATAGTAATAAAAATACCAATTTGTAGATTTATACCGAGAAAAACTGTTTTTAACTACCCATCAGAGGATATGAAATGCAAAAAGAGGTATCGTGCTTCCATCCGTATTAATTTTTATGCGTTTTAGCTTCAATTAACGCATATAGATAGACTAAATATCCAACTCTCACTTTGAGAAAAAATTTTAATGTGTGGCTAGACGTATTAGCAACTGCCCGCTAAAGCAGTGTTTCTCAAACTGTGGGGCGCGCCCCCCTGGGGGGTGCGAGCATATCGAAAAAAAAAAAAGATTTAAAAAATAATTAATTTACTGGAATGAAATAAAACAAAATACTTTCAGACATAATAAAAAATGCACTTTTACTCTGATATAATTTATAGGCGATATTAAGTCATCTCTCTCTCAAAAATAAAAACTTCTTCAATACCTAATTAGCCAATACCTTAACCAAATAAAAAATCTTTTATTTGATTTGCTATAATCCCATGATGAGAGATTTTTTATTAAGTTTTCTTTTTAAATCTAACATACTACTCTTTCGGAGAAAAAAAAATCCCAGACGCAGAATCGAAAAAATTTAGGAACGTAAAAAATTCATCACTGTGATTATTTTTGAAATACTGCACATTATAGCTGTAATCTGTTTTTGCTGATAATCTGTTTGACCTTCTAAGTTATTGGTACAATTAATTATGACCCCTCTCTTATGTGTTTGTTTCTCATTCAAGGAAGTTGCAAGTAATGTATTTCTCTGTTGCGCTCTTTTCCATGCAAAAGAGTTTTATGATATTTGGAAAACCACGGAGAGCACTTTGAAGAATTACTTGGCCAAGACTTATTTTTATGAGTATTCTCGAACATATAAAGCATAACGAAAAACGTTTTTTAGCAGTAAC
>BMAV01028144.1:254850-289105 GCA_019973955.1 Trichonephila inaurata madagascariensis
GCCAGTGAATAATATCGTATATTTCCGAATGTAAGCCGATATGAATATAAGCTAAATTTGGAGGTGGAAAATTGCGATTTTTAAACATGTCACCATACTAGGAAAAGTATTGCCAATGTACAAAAAATGGGCGAAATATTTTCCATTCAAAATGACATAAAGTAAAATGCTGGAGGCCAATGACAATAGCTTTATATTTAGTAATCCTATCTGAAGCTAATACATTTTTTCCATATATTTATTACTCTGTACACTATCGATGCTAGTGTTTTAGCGTAATTTTTTTCAGTTTTTTTCGAAATAGAACGGGAAGAGAAGTTTGTAAAAGGCTAATTTCAAGTTGCAGGTGATGAAAATTTTAAGGTATACGACTACGTTCGGAACTATGATTTTGCAAAAGCGTATAAATGGATAATATTTATGATATTTAGTGTCACTTAGATTAGAAAATGTATATAAAATTGTTTTAAGAATATTATTACAGTAAAAAATTATTTAAGTACAATATTGTAACGAAAAATGAACATAGAATGACTAATATTCAAAATATTCTCCTTTTGTGAAAAATGCTTCTATTATAATAATATTTAGCCTGTATATAGTTCAGACCTCTGTACAGAGGCTCAACTAGAATTTTTGAAATATATAACTTCGAAGTAGGTTTATCCATGTTTTACGACACAACAGAGGGGAGAAATCTTAAGAAAAAAACGTCGATAATTATTTCAATGGGTTGTAACTCTGTGAGGAGTCTTTACTTTATATAAGCAAAATATTTTTATTTTAGAAGCATTTTTTATGAAAGGAGAACATTTTGAAAAAGGGTTATTCTAAATTAATTTTTTGCCAAAATATTGTATTTAAATAATTTTTTTTGTCAAAATGTTCTTAAAACAATTTTATACATGTATTCTAATCTAAATGACACTAAATATCACTAAAACTATCCATTTATACACTTTTTTAAAATCACGGTTCCGAACGTAGTCGGATACCTTAATTACAGTTTGGCTGCTCTCTGTAAATGAGAAACAAATTCGAGAATGGGTGAAAAAATATTTTGAATTAAAAGAGATGCCTAGTTAAAAAAAAGAAGAAAAGAAGCAACACTTGATTATCGACCTACGTTTCAAGTATTTATTCATATTTCTTATAAACAATTTTTGTCAATGTTAAAAGTGTGGACATACTTTTAAAATAATAAGAAATACTAGTGGCGCATACAAAGGTTCCACGGGTTTGGACCCCCTCCCCCCAGTGCCGGTTTATCCACTGGGCGCTTGAGGCACGCACCCAAGTGCTCGGATAAGCTGGACTTAGATTTTCTGGTTATAAATTTCGATCCTCCAATGCCGAGGGAGCCTATAGATCTGCGCCCAGGGCCCGAAATGAGCTTAAATAGGGACTGCCTCCCTCCATTGCCCTTGATTTTTTTTCGATTGATAATAATCCTATGTATATAGTAGTACGTAAAATTTAATTAAGCATTTGTTATTAATAACTCTTTTTATTAATAAATGCTAATTATTTATTCAATAATTTATTTATTACTGGGTTTTGTTCTCGACAATAAAAAAAAGTACCTTTGGCAGTGTATTGGGGTATAATATGAAAATAGTAGAGACTTTTGACCCTCGAACCCCTCCCCCTTGAAAAATTCCTGCGTGTGCCACTGGGAAGCACAGAATAATAACTTTTGTCAAAAACTGAGAGTGAAGTAGAGATGATAGTGAACATTCAAAATTTATGTATGAAAATCAATTTAGTGAACAGTTTTCTTATTGAAGGAGTCTAATGAGGACTTTCTAAAAGGATCGAACCTTATAATTTGCGCCGGCTTTTTTCTCACATAATCTATGCTGCCCTGTTTCTAACAATATTCATCCAATCCCCCTCATCTTCTTTTATTTTGCATTTTTAACAATCAAGTTCTAGACATAATTAATCCCACTCAATAATTTTGTCTCCTTTCAAAATTAACTTCACTCCATTTCCTTTACAATACCTCCCATGAGGAAAACAAATCAAAACATGAAAGCATTTATATAGAATTATTTGGAAAAAAGAAAGAAGGAGGAAAAAAATCGAATATTTCGAAAACTTGAAATAACAAAGAAACTTACACATTACAAAATTAATTAGAATTACACACACACAAATTTTTATCTTAAATGTACTGCTTGTCTGTCAATGGAAAAAAATGAAGTATATTGAATTACATTAACAAGGAAAAAAAAAAAAAAAAAAAGACTGAGTATATTAGGGACTTTCATAAAACTGAATATTTATTTATTTTTCAAATGGGGCTGCAGACTGGTAATTTATCATTGAAGACCTAGTACTTTCTCCGGGAGCGAGCTAGTAGCACTTTTCATTTTGGTACCATATAGGTATATACCAATTACCACAATGTAATTTTGATACCCAGTTTCCTCCCCAGCGGAAGGTACCTGAGCTCTGATGTTGCTAAATTGTACTGGAATTTAATTTTGGAGAGAGCACCTGAGCCGAACAAGCACTCTAGGCAGTGGCGTAACGTAAGCCCTCGTATTGCGGGGAGGGGGGCAAGGATTCTATGGGGGTCTAAAACCTTACAGACGCTAAGTACGTATTAAAGGTTGGGGCCGCAAAATGTAACTTTGCAGGGGTACCTAATATTCTGCGTTACGCCACTTAACATGCCACATAATCATACGATATGAACTCTGTAGAGACGATTTTTTGCATCAAGAAAATCCACCAACTTGGGTCCGGGGTGGAACCCGCAAACTTGGGCGTAGAAGGCCAGCGCCCAACCAATTACGCCACCCAGCCGGCATAAAACTGAATATATTGAAATGGATTTTTTAAACAGAAAATACTAACATTTTTAATTTAATCTTCACCGAAAATGACGCAACTAATTACACTTCAATTGCAATTAAAAATTTTTTATATATTTTTGATGTATGTTTTTACATGATTTATGTTGGTACGTGAATTTCACAATACAATATCCTCTTAATAACTTCTACAATTTTACTAAAATTTATTAAAATATAATAAATTAAATTCTAATATACAATTAATGAATTTTTAAATCATAACCTCAAATTAACACGATTTCTTTTTTTAAAGAAATTTATTTAATCTTAAAGGAAAATCAAAATTTTGTGAAAAGTATTCATCTTTCATAATTTTTATTTTGTTTTTGAAAATCTTATGACTAATAAAAATAAACAACTTGGCATACAAAATTAAGCTAGTTAACAAACAAGAAATAAGATTCTCTTTCCCATTAAAAAAAAGTCCTATATGTTTTATAATATTCTCTTTAATAACGTACTCATTAAAAAAAACTTCAGATTCATTGATGTTGAAAAGTTAAAACTTCATTGCAACAGAGAAAGGAGGGGGGGGGAGAAGAAAAAAAAAAGAAAATACTTACAATGCCAGGTTCTTCATCAATATCCATAATTAGCCGTATTTTGATGAAAAAAAACTAATATATACGCTTAGGTGCGAATCTTGTTTGACAAAATCTTTTCTATTTATTTACTCGATTAACCGTTGAAGGTTTTTCATTAAAAATTACTTCACCCTTTTTTTATTCTTTTTTGAAGCAATCGTTATTATTCAGAATTTTCTTTACGTTCACACACACAGGCCGTTTTATAAAACAAAACATTCCACATCACGGAGGCGTTCCAGCATTTTCAATCAGCTGTTGTTATCAATCTCATTTCTATGTTTTTTTTTGTTCTTTCATTTTCATTGTTTTTTTCTTTTTCTACGGGATTGCAAGCAAGTCAATCGCTCGATTACATTTTAAAATAATTTTCCCACCAATCAAAACAAAGTTACGTCACGAGATGAAATCGTGACGTAAGTTTTCGTTGCTGGGGTAGCGCAGTAGGTGAGTAGGATGTTACGTCACTTTTATTTATATCTGACTATCCAAATGCACGTGGGTGTGATACTAGGTATCTCTCTCTCCCGTCTACTTTGTTTACATCACTGATTCCCCGTTGTTCACGCGAATGTCAAGCGGTAATGATCATTTCTAGTTACGTGTCAGGTTTTCTACTCTGACTTGGGAGAATTCATTTGGGTTGGGTTGGTTTCTCCATTTCTTTTGTGTGTTGTTTCGGTTACATATGTTTTTGCAACTTTGATATATCTTTTTATTGAGATAAAAAAATTAATTTTAATTCGAATTATGTCATAAAGGAGAAAGTCGGGGTGAAAATGACTACAAAAACTAGTCGAAGACTCCCATTTTTAAAATGAAAAAATAAATAAATAAAAAATGGGTTCTTGAAGCATTGTTTGAATGCATATAATTTTAATTAAATTCTGTATTAAAAGTGAGATATGTGCCAATCTCTGTCCATCATATTTACCTAATCCTTCATTTAGTTTTATGTGATAAAATATTGCTATATTTAAAATTAAATTTTGTACAATTAGGTCTACTCTGGTTAGGTAATTTAAGGCTTTTAATTTTTCTAATTTGATTCATAAATGTTTTTATAATTTTCAGAATAAAATTCTGAGACACAAAAGTCAGACTACATTTCGTCTTTCCATTTCTTTTATTTTATAAAAAGCTTCATTAATTCTTAACCAACACTATACTTAATAAGTTTAAAATGGCATATTGCAATACAAATTTTAATTATCTATAAAATACTTGACATGGATCATAAAATCTTTTAGTTCAGTACAGTAGCGAATATAACTACAAATCTCTTTCATACTAAATAAGAGAAAATAATGATTGTAAGTTCTGATCAAATTACAAAAATTATAAATTTTATGATAAACAGAAAATAATTAAAAATTAGAGGAAGCAGTGCAATTTGCCGAGAAACGTTGTATGCAATTTTGTGTATTTCTGCTGTCTGTTAACAAGCCTTATAGGCAAGAAGCTAGTCTCCAAAATTTTAGAAGTGTTGCAGCGGCTGTTGAATATACCATAAATGCATATTGGGAGTGAGTGAAGGAGTAACGATCAGTGGAGCACACAAGGGGAGCCCTTGATTTTTTTTCCGATTGGTTGTTACTGTTGTTGTTACTTATGCCACCTGATCGGCAAAGGCCAGATCGAGGCCCACGAAATTCATCATGGTAAAGGGCTAAGTGACGCCTGTCGTTAACCGCAGCTTTAAGCACCATACAGGTGACAGTAAGATTTGGCTCAATTCCACCCCAATTTAGAGGGAGAACACTCTGGGGGTGGTCAGAGGCCTCCCACCTCTCTTCCCCTTCCACCAACCTCACGAGAGGATTTGCGGCTCGACGGCTATTTAGAGTACCCCCATGCCTATACATTTACAAACATCCATGTCTTCTCCGGGATTCGTCCCTACGGTAGAGCAGTCAGCGTCGCTAACCACTATACCGGATGGGCGACTTTTCCGATTGGTTATAATTTTTATATAATACGTAAAATTTAATTAAATATTTGTTATTAATTAATGCTAATTATTTATTCAATAATTAGTTTTTACTGTGTTTTGTTTCTGAAAATCGACAATATCAAAAATAGCATGATACAAGAATGGTGAACTTTCAACCCCGGACCCCCCTTGAAAAATTCCTGTGTGCGCTACTGGTAACGATTAATGGCACCTCAAACCATAACACTAGGTGAAGGATCGATTTAGAGAAGTATAATACAAGAGTCATGCAATCCCTTGCCGTGGTGCCAACAGATTTCGATGAATTGGCGTAGCTAGTTCTGAGTGGGCCCCGTATCAAAATTTCTTGTCCACCCTTTTTGGTGGCCTCTAAGGATATTAATTTTTCCTCGCATATGTTGGTTAGAAATCGCCGTCATTGATACGGCGGTAGCTACGCCCCTGTTTCCGATAGGACCACTGTAGTGCCACATCAAAATAGTGATTGACCTGAAAACACAACATCACCTGATTTGCTTGTGCATGACCGGCGTTTAATGCACCACCACAGTCGAAAACATCTGCAGTGTACAATCGTCGAAATAGACGCCTTGCTGCAATTCCTCTGTTTTGTAGAAGTTGCCAAATGGCACAGGCTGACTCAAGTTATGAAAATGCGCACAACATCCTTACTATCACTCTCTGTGATGTGGCGCAACTGGTTTAACCCTTAACTTCGCAATTTTTTAAATTTCTATGAAAAAATTATATCAGCTCAAGTAATAATAAAAGAGAAAAATATGGAAAAAAAAAATTAAGCAGCTTTAAACTGAATTTCAGTCATTTTTTTGTTTGTTGCAGAAGTGCTGTAAATTACAAAACTTTTTTTTTATGAGGATTTTATTATTCATCATAAAATGTTTAAATTTCTTACCTGGTAATTTATTTCGTCAATAAACAAGAGGAAGCATACAATATAATGGATTCTTTTTATAGCAAAACTACAGTTCTTGAGGCATCAGAGATTTTAATAATTGTGATTTCTGGAAAAAATGTACTTCCACCTAGTGACAAAATTAGCCTGTATTTTGTTGCAGTAATCTTTTTTTCTCAGATAAGTGATTTGTAGGTAATTAAAAAAATATTGTGTCTGTTAAATTAAAATAAATCATATGTTGCAGAAATGCAACAGTGCGAAGTTAAGGGTTAATTCTTCCCCCCGATGGTTGTTCCATCTCTCCTACATCCAATGATTCCCTATTTGTACTATTGTGGTTTGACTGCTTTCATCATGGGCATTTATTTCACGCAAGGATGATTCACAATCTCTATAAATCACAATTCTTTATGTGTGAATCTCGAAAACGTATTTAACTGTTTTCTTGGATGAGGTATTCTTAAGCATTGTATCAGGGAGGGGAAGGGAACAGTAAGAAAACATAATTCTACATTTAAGAACTGTCTTCTGTTCTCCTTTTATACAAAGCCCTATATTTGATATTTTTATTTCTGAGAATATTACGTACGAATTGTTTATAGTACTTGTGGCACCTTCATGAAAATAAAGTTGAATTACAATCAGATCACAATCATTCTTTGATTACAACAAACATTTGCTAATCCACAGGTGCAATTAGCTAAAACAATCTGCATGTGCAATAAAAAGCTAACTATTTGAATGCCTTATCTAAGTCTAAAATTGAACTAAATCTCACGCTTATTGGATACTTTCTTCAGGAGGTTGCATTTTCGAAGGCCAGGAATGTACTCACCACTTTTATCAACAATATGAGGCACTGTTTGTAGGTACACCATAAATGGAACAAAGCATAATGAAAATCGTCTTAAAGTATTTTTCACTGTTTCAAATAAATCTTCCGATTTCATCAAGTAATTTTAATGACACTAAAGAAGCCATTTATTGATATTATATTTGTCATACACACCAATAAAAATTGCCTATTGATCTGTATTAGAAGCACTGATTTGCTTATCATTTGTTGCATAGAATTACTAAAAATTAGCAGCTCACATTTTGAAGAGCTTCTTCGGTTAATTTTCTCGTTTCATCAATTTACAAAGCTCTAGTGTAGTAATAAAAACATTTTAGGAAAATTTTTATCACAGCCAATTGTATCTGCCAAACTTTCCTCAAATTGCTTAATAAATTTAATGCTAGTTTCGATTCCTGGCTATCAGACTTGTAATCATAAAATAACCTTTACACTATAATAACTATTATTTTTATTCTGGTGAAATATTTTTTATTGGATTATCATTCTACTATATTATATTCAGATTACATTTATTTTGCTGAAATAATAAAAACTTTTCCCAGTTTTGTATCAGCCACACAATAATTTTGTCCAACAACCACACAATCCTGGGTAAACACTACATTTTGTAGTTTGCTTTTATAAAATGGCATAAATTCTATACATATTAAGCAGATTGTCTTCATGTTTGTCTAAAGAGAAAGTAGTAATTTATTTATTTTTCAAAAAATAACTTTCTTTCTTCTTAAGTTTTTCTTTTTTTCACAATTCCTACTTGTAGCTCACACTCTCCCTATATATATATATATGTAATAATTCCCTCTAAAATCCTATTTGTTAACTATTTTTACTAATATTTAAACAAACTTTAATTCTTTGGTTTAAGAATAACACTAATCTTAATCGTAATCGGCTAGTTCGAAATCCCTGTCCTGCCCATTCTATCCAATCAGAACCACTATTACATAATAGTCACTGATGGTATAAAAGCGAAAATCTTGTGTAATTGCTTTTTTTATCTTTGTGTTTGTCTTGTGGAATGTTGCTGCTGCTTGTCGCTTTTGTTATTGTGTCTGCTTTCATGTTCTTATCAAATATCTGTGAAAGACAACTGTGAATTGTCCACTTACGTTATGTGTGTGTGAATAAAATAAATGAATGTCCACTGAAGATGTTTTCTTGAAACCACTCGACAAATACTACACTCGGCCAATATTCTACATATATATATTAATATACCTTGTTCAAGTTTTCAATCATTAATAAAATACTTTTTAATCATCCAATCAAGCTCAAACAAATTTTTTAAAACTTGTAGTGGATGACACTTGATGTTAATACAGTTTTTTCAAATATTAATTCATTAATTAAATATAAGTTTTCGATGCGAACTTATTCGTCTCCATTGCTGAAACAGTGTAATGATTAAAACAATGACAAAAGTTGGCGTTGAAAAACGATTTTTCAGCCAAACCAGGTGTGGATTGTTACAACAATGCAGACAAATCATGCTCTTTTCAATTCCTTCTATTAGTTTACTCTCTCCCTATATATATATATCTTGTGAAAAATTTTCAATCGTAAATAAAATACTTTCTACTCATCCATTCAAAGTAAGAATTGACTTGAAAATTTTTTTTATATTATGTGTGTTAGGTTCAGGTTTCTTTTGAAACAACTAGGAAGCAATACTGGAATTTACAGATAAAACAGATTAAATATTAAAAAGCATGTTTAATTATGGAGTAGAAAATAAATTTGAATTTTTGATGTGGGGATGCGCATATGAATGGAAGTTATGCCTCAGCATTGGAATGTGTGTGTAGGTCCTCTGTTTTATACACCATTTAGTCTCTACCAAAAATTTAAAGGTAAAATCTTTATACTGAATCAAAGCTACTAGAAAAATCAATAACTGATGCAATAAAATATCAAAATTAATACAACTTATCAGTGAAGGTAAGGATGTAGTTTGAACCCAAAATATGCGAGAACAGCTTGCATGTCATGCGTAGAAAACACATTTTGATATCTAAATAACTTTCAGGTACATGAATAATTGATTTAAATAATAATTAAAAACTATTTTAAGCAAATAGAAAACATCATTCAAAATTGCAGAAAAACATTTTATAGCTTTTTAAAAAATAATAATATATATTATTCTTTGAATAATTTAATTTAATTCTTGAAATCTTAATTTCTTTTTTCTTTTAAAAATTAAATAGCAAACTTACTAGACTTAATAAAATATTCTTTTATATAAAAAAAACTAATCCCATAAATTTTAAGTTCCTCTTATGATCCTAAAAATATATGGTGTTCTATCCTTTTATCTAAATAAGTTTGAAAATTAAAAGACTTTTTTAATGAATAACTTTATATAAACAAGTTTAATTTGCAATTTTTACTTCTTGCAAATATATAAACATTCAATTACAATATACTCAAAACAGTGAATTGAATATTTTTATTCAATCATTGATATAAAATCTGCAATATTATCTTGTAAACTATTTACAGCACACAATATTTTTTCAGATGGTTTACAATTAATTATTCTTGAGCAAACACTTTTAATAGATTTAATATCAAACAATTTAGTCCAACAATAATTTTCCACATTATTAAAACATTTTGATCTGGCTTCAAATATATAATTCAGAATTTGAAGAAAATCATCATAGTTCAGTCCATGAAGCTCTTTTAAAACAACCTAAAAATAGAAATTTATTAGTTCACATTGTTTATTATTTATGTCTCACACTTTTTTTTAAGGTAGAAAAAAAAAGTAAATAAAAATGATTAATCAAACCTGGCATAGATCTTCCCAGTCATCAGCTGATTTACAATCAGATATTTCTTTTTCTACTTCTGCAGCTGCTTTATGCAAGCAATGCCAGATGTAAAGGATATTACAAGCATTAAACCAGTTATGATTTATTGAAATAGTATGTTCCTGCAGAGCAGAAAGAAATTGTTCAACATTTAATAATCTACTAAATTCTATACAATTTGTTTCATTATTCATGTATGGTTGCTATATTGTTCCTTTTTTTATAAGTCACTAAAAAAAATCATGGTATGTGCATAAATAATGTTCTAATGTTAAGCAAAAAATATAGCTTTATAAATGCAAAAAAAAAAGTAGTATAACTATATATATGTATGTTTAAAAAGTATTTATCTAAGTTTTTTCCAACTTATTTAATAAGAATAACAATTTTTTATAAAAAATAATAATAAATGGAATATATGGTACATAATTTTTATAAACCGTGATGAGGAAGCTTAGGGAATTTTCGAGAGAAAGATCTTACGTTGCATTCTTGGTGGGATCCAAGTGAATGGATCGTGGGGAAGAAGACCTAACTTAGAACTTTACAAACAACCTGATACTGCAAAATTTGTCAAATTACAGAGACTTAAACGGGCTAATCATCTGGCTAGAATGAATGAAGATTGTTGCTGCAAGAAAATCTTTCTGGCAAAGCCCATGGGAAATAGATCACGGGCAAAGACCCGTTAAAATGGATTGACTGTGTTGAGAAAGACCTAAACATTTTAAAGGTCAAAAATTGGAAAAAAGTTGCCAAGAGTAGGGATGCCTGGAAAAGACTTCTGGAGAAGGCCAGGGCTGTTGAGCCATTGAAGAAGAATTTTTGTAAACAAATGGATTGATAATTTAATTATATCACAGTGGAAACAGCATAAGGATTATTGAGACTAAATTATATCTCAAAATAAAAAATGAAACAGATGAAAGGATAAGCTATCTTTTTCACATAACTGTCCATTATTTTTTCACAAGAATAAATCTTGTGAAAGAAACAGCTTTAACAACTCAATATCTAATTTTCTGGAATCACTGTCATTTGGGTAAAGAATGTATATAGATAACATAAATACATTTAATCTTATTCATGACAGAAAAATAAATGCAGCACATAATACAAGAAATATATTTTTTGCACCTAAAACATCAAGTTGCCTGTTCATTTAAGACCATATTTCAAAGTATACCATTTCTGCTTGACACTGTGGCTCTGATGTGTTTTTAATTCCTATTAACAATAGTCAAAGAAGAAATTCTCAACAACCCCTTTTGATAACAAATATTCTTCCACCATTCATATTTATGAATTTCAATCTAAGAAATTTTACAAGAACATTTCTGATTGCTACTCTAATCAGTTCTCTTAAAGCTGAAAAATCTTGAAGGCTAGCCCCAGATTGCTTTATAATAGGGAAAATAGTTTAAAAAAAAATTTGATGCAGTTAAAAGCCTATAATAATGCTTATGCTTCTCTGAGTAATAATGCTTCTCCTCAAGGTGTCCAATTTGCTAGACACTGATTCCATTACTTAATTAATGAATTTTACAGTGGAACTGCATGGATCAAAATTTTTTTATCAGCATTAATTTTATAAAAACTTATCATCAAATTCCAACAAATTTTGATGATAAAGGCAAAACTGCAATAAGTACTTTTTTGGTTTATTTAAAACTACAAGGATAAAGTTCACCTTATGTAATTAATTGCAATATCTTAATGATCTATGAATGAAATCACTCACTACTTATCAAGTATTTATGTTTTTGTGTGTGTGATGATGATATACTAATTACCTTGAAAAATCTTGATGAATATTATAAACATTTGAGGGTTTTATTTTCAGGATTACAAGAATACAATCTATTAATTAATGTTTTAAAATGCACATTTTGGTACATCATCAATAGATTAAAGCTTCAATAATTTTGAAGAAGAAATAAATCCTCTTCCTGTTAAAATAAAATGTATAATATTTAGTTAGGATTTATTCTAGGATTACAAAAGGACAGGAAACAAAGTCAAATATAAGAAAATGTCTTTAAAAAAAGCATGATTACACTAAAAAAAAGATTAAATTTGCAAAAGTATATTAAAAGAGCTTATTTTGCTTGACAATAAATTAAAACTGAAAGAGAAGAGAGAGAGAGTTCTCAATTAAATTAAAAAAAAAAAAATCAAATGATTTACAGATAGTGATTGGTTTGTCAATACACTTTACACAAGGTAGTTTTAACTTCCGATCCAAAAGATATGCAGAAAAAAACTGTTCATGCAAGATCAGCATAGAATTTGATTGATTGAATATTAACGTCACACTGTTCAGCTAAACGAGGGCTTTTGGCGATGGACCACGTAATTTTGAACCATGGTCAAGTGACGTGGACGACACCTGAGCTGGCACCCCCCTCTCCTAACTACCACACCACACCAACGGGAGGACATTTCAGCTCTCGACAGATTTAACGTGCATCGCTGCCCTACATGGCGGGTCTTTAGTGGTACTGGGCTCAAACTCGTGACAAGGCAAGCTACGATCCGATACCTATACCACTCGGCTACCGCGGCCACAAAGATCAGCATAGAAAGAAGTTTATTTATTGAAATTAATGATTTTCTAAGGAATCATGATAGGATAATCTTGTCCAGAATATATATTTGGGAAGGGGGGATATTATTCAACAATAAAAAACAATGGAATTATGTTTTGAATAATTTTTACAAAATTCTTAAAAAAATTAGCAAGTAATTTAGATACCATATTCCAAACTTGATGATACCAGCCACTAGGAACAAAAATTATTTCACCAGCTTCTTGAATAATATCAAAATAAGAAATATTATATTTCAATAAATCAGCATCTTCAAGTGAATAAAGTAGCTGATTCTTTTCATCTTTTAACAATTCTTCTTGACCTGGAGGAAATAATAACCAACGTTTCTTCCCACATATATTGGCAGACCAACTGTAAGATCCATATACATCAGCATGGAGTGGAGTCCTAAAAACAAAACGTATATTTAATAATTAATCATACAAAAACTTATTAGAAGTTTTAACATTTAAATATGAAAAAAATGTAATATTAAAAGGAAGAAAGATAACAAAAAAAAAAAAAAAAAATTACATGTAAATCAAACTATTAGTTATACATTATGAAATACAATGAAATAGAAAACGAAAAGGGAAAAAAACTTTGTTCAATAAATATTTTTTTATTGGTAAAGAATCACAAATTGTGTGTCCTTTGGTCACAAAAAAATTAACTTGGGACATTTCCAGTGATCTTGAATTATAATTTTGCAATATATATATATATATATATATATATATATATTTACAAAAAGGTAACTAAACTTTGAGCAGTCATGTGATATATTTCTCTTATAAATTTATAGTTCCAACAATAGAAAACTAAAAAGTTTTTAAAAAACCTATTTTTCTCTGACATGATAGGTAAGTAAATGCATTAATAAAGCTTTATTTATACATAATTGCAACAGAAAAAGGTACATATTCATTATATGGACCAGGCTTGACAACTGTTTATCCAAGTTATTATTAACATGAATATTGTGATATTATCCAATAAAATACATTCACTACAAACAAAATGGCAAAACAGAATTTCGTGAGTTTTTATGTTTTGTTTCATAATTCCTATCACTAATAAGTACCCAATAAAACATGCTTAATAAGTTATTGATATGCAAAAATTATGTAAAAAATTATTACATTTATTTTATATTCCCCATATAACATAAACCTGAGCAAAATAGATTATTTCATGTTAAATATTACATAAGCAATACTTTTCATTTTATAATATAATACTTGTTACACATGTTATGATTTATTAAAACTGTTTACAACAAGCATTAAACATTTGCGTAACAGTTCAGAAACATGCATTTATCCTTAAACTACTGCATGCATAAAATTTTATCAAGTAAATATATGCATAAATTACAAATTAGTATTATAAGTATTTAACTTAAAAGCACATTACTTTTTAAGCTCTTTTTCCATTTTTTAAAAATCAACTGTTAATGAAAAGTTAATACTTGTATTCCTGTTTAGCAATTCATAGTCAACACAACTTCATGTAACCAATTCAATTTAGAATAATTATATGTATAATTTAGATAGATATAATTTAAAAAGCAACAATAATGATATAATACAAATAACTAGGAAAAAAGTACCATGTGCCTTTGGGACCCATGTAAACAAATTTATAATCATCATTTTGCATTTCACAGAATTCATTTAACCAATCAGACTGAAAATATTTAGGTCTATCGTAAGCTTCATAACTTGGATAATTTCTAAAAAGAAAATTACAAAAAATTATTGTTGGATAACTCAGTAACTTTGAATAAAGAATCTTAGAATTTGAATACTGACTTAAAAATAAATAAAATAGTTTTTTAAAAGTTACTACAAAATAAAAGAGCATTGAAATACATAAACAATATAGAATCTTACATAATTAATATTATAAATATTAATTATATAAATATTAATAATTATAAATGAGTATTAATAAATTCAAATTATTTTAAGAAATTAAATTACAAAATTCAAGCTAAAAATATTTTTTATCATGCTTTTATGACATACTCATATATACATCTATCAACTATCTATCTTTTATCTATAAAGTAAAGACAGATTAAAGTTGAAACCAAAATTGATTTGATGGTAAAAATGAGATTACAACAAATTGTATAAAAAGTTAATTTATGTTTAAAAGTATAATTTATAATAA
Source organism: Trichonephila inaurata madagascariensis (assembly GCA_019973955.1). NCBI lineage: Eukaryota > Metazoa > Arthropoda > Arachnida > Araneae > Nephilidae > Trichonephila > Trichonephila inaurata. Next base: position 269,613 of record BMAV01028144.1, read on the forward strand.
TAACATTACATTTTTTTTAACATTTTACAAATCATTTAAAAAGTTTTAGGCATACATTTTAAATAACATTTAAAAAAAAAATTCTGTTGCAAAATATTCCTTTAAAGTGACATTTATTTAGTAAGAAACATAATATGGCCTATTTAGTCAAAGTTTAGTTTTATTTGGAGAAACTAATCCCCCCTCCCTTTCCAACATTCTTAAAAGTCAATAGTTAAGTAAATGTATTATAAAAATTCAAAAATAACTCAGCAGTCACATTACTTTTTTTAAAAATTTAAAAAGTATGATAATTTTTAGTTATGCTCTTAATATTTATCCATAGATTCAGATGTATAAAAATTAAACTTACTTGCCTCTGAAAATGCCAATCTTTTAAATACAAACATTGTGATTGGTCCACAGTTTTTTCATTTAACCCCTGCCAATAATTAAGATAATCCTTGAACAACATATCATTTTTACGCTGTGAATTATATTCTCTAACATTACAATCTGATACAGGAACAACAGCAGAACCTAAAAACAAACACATATAATAGTCTAAATCAAAATAAAATTATTAAAAAGTAATCATTTACATAAGAATACATTTACTATGTTATAAACAAAATGTTTTACAAAGAAAAAAAAAAGCACTTAATAACTGGTCAGGAAAGGAATACATTTTCAACTCAATTGTCAAAGTTGCATGTTGGTGGACCAGGAGATAGGCAGCCAAATAATATGCTTCAACTAGAAAAGGAGCAGATATTCTTAATGGTAACCCAAAAGTTGAACAGCAAATCCCAGTTGAGAACTGTCAATGGAATATATCCACAATGAAATTTTTTTCTCAGAGTCTAATGTCGAAACGTCTCAAACAGCACTCAATATAACAGGGTATGTATATCAATTGCAATAGTAGTTAGTAAAACAAGAATTTCAAAATATGAATTAGAAAGTCTCTAAATACCAAGAAAAAGGACCTTTCTTCCAAAGGAGATATTCAGTGGCTCTTCTATCATTAATAACTCTCAATCTTCCCATATATTTACTGTTCTAAACCAAAATACATAATTTCAAAATGATACTTAAGAGGAAGTAGCTATATTTAAAGAATAACTGTTAGTTGGAAAGATCTTCTAATTTTCATTCTGTAACTTTTGATACATCAGTAACTTGTAGCAGCCTCTTTAATATTACAAAATATATTAAAATATTCATCAATAGATTCATGTAACCCTTGAAAGGCAGTATTATATAATATTTAAAAAATACATCATCCAAATAACAATAATAAAGAATTGTAAACTTTAAGTTAAGCACTGAAGAAAAAAAAAATTTTTTTTTTGATTTACATGTTTTACCAAGAAAAATCAAGCATTTAAAATTACAGATTTATTTAGCTTCTCAATAACATTCTGTAAAATTAATTTAAATTCATAAAAAAATTATAATAAAGAAGCATACCAAATTTTTGCTCCAAAAATGCAAAGTTTGGTAAACCATTTTTAGCCACCCACTCCAATCTACTTTTCCAATTCAGTGTAACAGATGACGATATAATACACGGTATATTGGCACACAAATAGTTTGAAAAGAAATATTCATAGGGAATATTAGAAATTCTATCAATTTCTTTGATCGTTGAATAATTTATATTTGGCAGACCGGAAATTGTTCCTGGATCACACCAACTAGGTTTTTGTGATTTTTCTTCAAGCATGTTTCAAGCGGGAAGTTTTCAAAATCATATGGTTTATAGAAAGAAAGATTTGTTTAAAACTTGCCCTTATCTGAAATTTTTTTTAATTAGCTAATTTTCCTCCCAAAGTTATTTTTGTTTAACTTTTAATAAATTATTCAAAAGTAACATTCATTTCTGTCTGGTGACTGATCTTAAATAACTATTCCTTGAAAAAAAAAAAAAAGAACCCAAGACAATTTTTTTATTCATTCTGCATAACATAAAAATAAAATGTATAAAAAAAGTTGTAAAAGGAAGTTTAAACAAGTGATAAAATAAAATTATTTATAGCTTCTTGTGATCAACCGCTCAGCAGCATCAAAACAAAACCTAAACACCATGTGAATAAACAAGAATGATGGTGCCATTAATAATAAAAAAAAATATTAATTAATAAATAGTTAAAAGGTTGAAAAATAGTTAAAATATTCTAAATTAGATAAATTCTATAGATCAGATGAATGATGTAAATGCTATGAATTTTGAGAGAAATAATTTCTTTCTATTATGTGATGATCCTGATAGTTTTGACGATTCTCCCTCCTGAAATGAATTTTTAACAATTCATAACAATTTTCTCTGTCATCTGTTTTATTACAAGCATGTATTTCGTATTCTCGTAACGAAAATTTCGAAACAGGTGAATGACTTTGGTGTATAGATGTGAACAATGAGAGATGTATGATTATATTTTACCAAATTGGGTCATATCAATTGTAAAAGAAATTATTCCGTTGCTTTTGTTGGCAATAACTGTAATAAAATTTAGGCTGTTTTGTTTAGGTTTTTTGTCACTTGTGGTCTTTTTCCTCTAACGATAATGGCATAATATTTTTTGAAACATTATTTCTGTGTTTAAAAGTTAAACTTTTCATAAAGTCTGTTGAAAATATGTAATTGATCAGAGCTATTGTGGTCCTATTGTTATGATATTCTCTTAGACCGGTTTAACGAACATCGTGGCAAGTTCTTTATTGTTTTAAAGGTGTCAACAATCCTATTTCTACTGAAAGAAGAAATAGTTTCATGAAGATATCAAAGATATATTTTTGAATATTGAATTTTTTAGATTCCATGAATATTTCTAAGTACATTCCGAAGCAATTTACCGACGTATCACGAATTTTACGAATTTTCGATTTCGCATGAAGATGTAAAAGGTAATTTGTTTGGTTTTATTACATTTATAATATTGCGGAAATTTTTGTAATACTCTTACGTATTGAAACCAATATTGGTTAATGAATCATTTACTTTTTTATTTGTTTGTTTTTGAGAGTATGGTATTTTCAGTTTTATAGTTGTATCGGAATATATGTGACAGATAACGTCAATGCAAAATAATAAATTAAAACTGGTTTTAATGTTATTACTGTTCTTTATAAAGTAAAAGTCATTTAATTATATTATTATACATTTTAGCAAATGTATCTAGGTATTGACAAAGAGTTTCTTAAGGAAGAAAAATTCAATGGATGTTTTATGTTTTTAATGTATATAAATGAGAAATGTTGTGTAATTGCCTGTTTTTTAGAAGTTTGAATATTTAAACATTAAAATTGTTTCCCTGTTTGTTTTAAAGATTTATATGGACATTTTTATAATATGTTTTAAAATGAAAGTTATAGATTTTTTAAAATTTTTTAAATATTTTACCGGATATTTAAGTTACAATAGCAGATTTCTCAGAAATCCAAGTTTTGAATTCATAAAAAATGTTTTAAAACGTTATTTCTTGGGAAAAAGTTGAGGGAACTTTGTAATATCTTTCTTTGATTTTAAGGACTTCTGAAATTTAATTTCATAAAATGAATCAATAATAATTCCAAATAAATTAGAAATAAAGTTTAATGTTTCATTATACATTTATTCAATACAACAAGATGATTCAAAGGTTTAATGCATTGTCTCTTTTTGTGATAGCTAATTTAATTACTTTTGTAATTAGGCACAATTTTCAAAGAGTTGATTCTCAAAACCCAAGTAAAAAAAATGTTCACTCTTTAAATTGGGATTTTTTTCATTTTTCTGTTATGATAGCTTTTATTTCAGGAAATTCAGATACTTGGAATTGCTCATCTTGGATAAATATACTCATTGTATTAGTAAAAAAAAATTTTTTTTATTGACCAAATGTATCTTAAGATTTTATACTATAATTTAATAGATTTATACTTACAATGTATTTTCTACTATTAAAGGGATAAAAGTGTATAAAAAGTAGAATATCGAATTTCTGAATGTTTTTTAGCAAATCAATTTCATAAACAAATTCAAATAAATAATTCTGAGCTGTAACAGACCTTTAAACTTAGCTTGGCATTTAGGCTGCAGCCTTAACAATCTTGTTGATATGATCCTGGAAAAGATAATTACACATTTTAAAAGTGAACTATGTCACTTTCATTCTGTTTCCATCTTACAAAAATTTAGTTTTCAGTTTTTACATATTTTTTGAATACTCTTCTTTGAGCTGTGGATATATTATACTACCTTGAGACAGTATCTTTTGTTTTGATGTATTGACCATCTGTGTTGGAAAAAAAGATATAATTTTTTATGTTGTCTTAAGAAAAGATAGAGCTTTAGTTAACATAAATCAGTGTTTGTGTAATATAGCGCTACTATTTCTTATAAATTGTAATCCTGATGTACTCCTATAACTGTTCAAACAATAAAGATAAACAGTATTTAACCCTCTAAGCCGTCTGCACGTAAAGTCATGCCATTCTAAAGATGCTTCGAAAATGAACCACACGTATTTTTTTGCCATCAGGTGGGGTTCTCAAAAGCGGTTGAGCCGTATTTTTAAGAATGCGGCCTGGTCGCTTTTGGGAATCTTGCTTGAAGGCAGAAAAAGCATCTCTGGAATGACAGGATTTTACATGCCGACCGCTTGGAGGGTAAAGGGGACATGGTACGATTTAAGCAAACATTTTAAATTTAAGGATTTTCAAAATTATTTTGGTTGCCTCCCATGTGTGTATACTATGTAAAACAGATTTTGTGCTCAAAATTTCATAAAAAGTTAGCCATTTAATTTTTTAAGGAGAAAACTTAAAATTTGTGAAGTGATTTTAAAATGCTCCTCTTACAAAAATTTACCTACATGCATGAAATTTGATTTACAAGTACGTCTCCAACTATGTATAACAAAAGTTGGTATGGTTTTTGCGATAACACGATTGGTATTAGCACAATACTTCTTTTAATGAACCCTTATTGAAAATTCCTTAAAAAATTTGCAAATTCTAACTTCAATTATTTTTTAAAAAATTAGTATTGTTTTGATTCAAAAATGCATACCAACTTTTGTTGCATGTACTATTAATAATAGATAAAAAAGAAATCAAAGTATTAGGCACAATAGAAAAAAAGACTTAGCATTTTAAATGAAGTCAAACTAGTTATTTTATCTTTCTGAGATAAGTAAATTTTAAGTTTTGATTTGCCATAGGGATGTGAATAAAAATGAATATAAAAGCTATCCTTGCCTATCTCAAAACACAGTCATCATACTCTTTTTTGGTGACAAGGTTTGCAAACATTTTCTTGGTCTTTTGGGGGAACTTGTGCGCCCCCACTGCATGGACTGTAATTTTGTCTCGCAATTCACATGTCTCACCCACGTCTCGTCACCAGTTACGATTCGATCCAGTAATGAATCGCCATGTCTGTTGTAGGCCTCCAGAAATGTCAAAGCTGCCTTCATTCGCTGACCTTTATGGTGGTCTGTAAGCAATTTCAGCACCCATCATCCGGCACCAAAATTTGTGGTAGCCTAGCTTTTGTGTGACAATTTCAAACAACAAAATCCATTAAACTTGTGGAAAACTTAGCAAAAGCTCCGTTATTGTGAAATGACGGTTTTCACAAATCTTTTCATCAACTTTATCGACCAGTTCCTCAGTCACAATGCTAGGGTGTCCACTTTTCTCTTCATCGTGAACGTTAGTTCGGCCATTTTTAAACTGAATCCATCATTTCCAGATTGGGCTTTCATTCATTGCATTGTTTCCGTACACTTCACAAACTTGCCAATAAATTTCCATAGGTTTTAGGTTTTTTGCCAACAAAAACCGTATCACAGAACGCACTTCACAACTGGCGGGATTTTCAGTTGCAGCACACATTTTAAATTTGAATATCGAAAAAACAGGCAGTGTAGAAATGTTCCCGTTGTGATGGCTGGACGCTGACTGAGATGCAGAGCACACAGACACCAAAATATACGTCATTGGCGAGCAACTAGCGACGTCAGACGGAAGCGTTCCTTACTTTCTGAATAGCCCTCGTATTACTCGGTGCAAAAATGTTTGGATTGTTTTTTTGTTGTATAATCACATACACATTACGAATGAATGTTATTAATGGTTACCTAACAATACTCAATTCTTTCAGTGACATTTAGTGTTCGGGGATATCAAAAATAGAATGTAATTTGTAATTGCACTTGTATATTGTAACAATAACTAATGCAAATTTTCGTTTTTTAAGTATTTTTTTTATACATACGAGGGGAAAAACAAAAATTTCAATAAAAATACAAAATTGTCTGGCAAGTTGTGCAATTTAATGTGGTGGATCAAGTGTTGGCTGAACTTAATTTGAAGTGTGATAAATTTTGATACTTAGTTGAAATAAGTGCAAAAAGTAAGAGCTATTTTGTCTTATACAAGAAAAGAGTTGTGGATGAGTCCAAAGAAAAAAAAATTGCAGCTTCCTGCAAAGAGAAGTTGGATCTAGGATTGATTCAAAAATGGTGATCAGAGTACTATAACTTCAATCAACAGGTTGACAAGGAAAATGCCGGGAAATGTAAGTGTAGATCCGGTTGGCAACATTGGTGTAATGTACACCCCAGCAACAGTAGGGGGCCCAAAGTTTGACTGACACTAAGTATGTATTTGGGCTTGGGGCTCAAAATCTGAGTTTTCAGGGGGGCCCTGATATTCTCTGTTACGCCACTGGTTGGCAACCATTATTTCCTGAATTGGAACATGTCTGTGAATGGTTTATTGACAGAAGAACAAATTGTTTGGTTATTCACAGGATTGATATTCATGTGTTTGCTCTTGCCAGACATTTTGCCAGGCAAATTCAAAGCATCACAGCATTGGATTGATTGCATCTTTCAATTGTCTCTAAGATCGACAACATTGGATACTAAAGTGATTAAACTTGTACTTGCATTCAAGCGTTTCATTGATGATATCAACTTTTGTAAATGCTGTCGATGAATAAAAGGGAATATATTTTTTAAGCTCTTCTTTTAGGAAGAAAGCTTCTCTTCACTTCTATGCTTTCTTGAATAAAATAAATTTTTAGAGTACTGTAAAATCCAGCTTTGAACATACACTTTTAACACAAGAAATAAGATAAAAATTTACAGTAGCTAGTTACACACCGGGTATAAAAATGAGATGCTTTAAAAATAAGAATATACTAGACTTCTGCAGACATCAAAATGCTGTTTATTTGAAACAAATGACATTCTTTATGAACTTAATGGGTTGTAGATCTATAAGTATACTATTTCTTTTTGAAGTTTGGAATGGTACCTTGAATAAAAGACTTCAAAACATAAGAGCATTGTGCACATACATATCAAGTTTCTTCATAAAAATGTGGGTGGCGTTATAGGGCAAGTATATCTAAAAATTAAAAATTGCAGCTTGAAAGTGTGGATGCGCATTACATGCTAGATTTTACGGTATATATATCCATTAAAAAATATTTTTTGAAAAATTCTTTTGAGGCTATTTTCTATATTTGGATGAATGCTAAAAAAATTATCATGTTTTAATAAAGGATAGTTTGACATAGTTGTTTGAAACTAGCTACAAAAATTGGAAGAAAATATATTAGATTTATAAAAAAAAACAAACAATTTTGTTCAAATTAATATAAAATTTGATAAAACAGCATTTTATTGCCAGTGAAAATTTTAGTATTTAACTTTTTAGATTGATTGCTGTATATGTAAATAAAATAAAATCTGAGTAAAATTTTTAGATTCAAATAGCTAATTAAAAAAAGATTTTTGAATGTTTTTTCCTGGAGTTGACACATGTATATAAAATATTAATATATAAAGTATAATTATGAGAAATTGTAATGTGTGAGCATTAATGTTTTTTCAGTGATCTAATTTTTCTTTCTTTTTTTAGGCATAAAATACATGTTTTTATATTTTTAACGATCTTCTTATCATGGCTCATATTGAAGCTGAAGTTTATGGTCAACCTCGAAGAGGTTGGTTGGATACCAAAAGTCAAAAAATTGAACAACCATTTTACAGGATGTTGAAATCTGGTTTGGAAGAGAAAGAGAAAGGAACCAAGGAATCATCTAAGCCAAAGACAGAAAATCTTAGACCAATGGGAACTAAAGTTAGTACTATTGCTCATATGTTTCAGTCATTATCTCAACAGAAGATTGAAAGCAGTGGATTACGATCACCAGTCAATAAAGAAAGTCCAACGAGTGAGCGAGTTCAGTCTCCAGATATGTATAAACCTGAAAGATCATCATCATTACCAGCATTTCCAAGTTCTAACTGTTCGTTATCTCGTAGAGGTAGTCATTTGGCAAGGTTCAACAATGCTAAAGCAATGTTTGAAAAATTAGAAAAAAATAAAGGAGTAGATAATAAATCTACTACTGAGGTACGTACTCGTGCAAGTACTATAGCTAACCCTGATTCTTCAAAGGTAGCTTCAAAAGTAAATCTTTCTGATTCTAATATTAAGATGTCTCAGTCACTAGGAAATCTGGATAATAAATCTGTTTTAAAGCAAAATACTTCAAAAGGTGACACATTTTCTAAAGTTACTTCCGAAACTTTAAAAGCTGTTCCTCATTTAACTAAAAATTTTGTGAAAAGTGATTCGGATCTTGTCAGTTCAGATAATAAGAGTTCTTACCAAAAGAGTGAAATAAGCCAAAAATCTCAAGAAAATACATTGAATGTAACACAACTTTTAAGCAATAATGACTACGACAAATTATCTACTTCAAAACAGTCTATTATAAAGAATGATAATTCTTACAGAAAAATTTCTGTTCAGACCACAAAAGTTTTATCTCAAAATACACGACAGTATCAAAAAACTGACTATGTTCCTGTCATTTCTATTAATAAAGAAGATCTCATAAAGGATGATGTCACTTGTACAGAACTTGGTGAAAATAAAATGGATTCACATTCTGAATGCAGTGATGAAAGTAAAAAGGAATTAGAAGAAAAGAATGAAAAGAATAATTCATTATTAAATGCAAAAATTTTTCGTAGTAGCGATGCGCATGGAAGCGAAACTGTACAAAAATTGCTAATTGACAGATTTGAGTCTAACTCAGTGCAACATCATAATCAATTTGAGAACTTATCAGTTAGTAATAAGGATTATACTATTGAACAATTTATTAAAAATAAAAGTGAAGGCAATTCTAAAGGTTCTTTTGATAAAAATCAAATAATAAATGATAATTCAATTTTATCTGATAAGGATTGTCAACATCATTTAACTAAAAGTAAAACTGAGGATAATTCTAATAATATTATGGAGGAGAAACAAATTATTAGTGATTATTCTTCTAATAAAGATTCTAAAGTTCTAAATTTAACTAAAAATAAAGTTGAAGACAATTTAAAGAATGTTGATAACATACAAACATCTTGTAATCATTCATTTTTAACCAAATTACATAGTGGTAGTTCTAAAGAATTGGTTGAAGAAAATGCAAATGACAGTCCATCTTTACCTGAATGTAGTCATTCTACTGCGTTAATAACACCTGAAGTAGATTTAATGTATGATAGCTTTCAAAGTGCCTTAGAAAATTCAAAGGATTGTTTTAAATCTTCCCCAAATAAGGGTAAATCTAATGTTTTTAATTATGATGCTACATTTGAAAGCACCAAAGTTACTACATGTGAAAGCTTTCAAAGTGCCTTAGAAAACTCAAAAGATGATTTTGAATCTGTGAAAAAAACTGTTGTTACGAATATTAGAAAAGATGATACAGTTGTTTGTGTTGAATCATCATCAACGAAATCAGATTCTGTACCTTGCATAACTACTACTAAAACTTCAATTGTATCCAGTAAAGGTAAGATTTTTTTCTTTCAAGTAAAGATATTTTTATGAACAATATTATGCAAATAATGCTATTAAATTTATTATTTTCAAAAAATAATTTTTGATTTTCCACCTGATTTATTTATAAATTTTTCATTGAATTTTTGCTTTCAGATGCAGCTGAACAAAGAGGCTCTTTAATTCCTAATTTTGACTCTCCTCTGAAAAGATCAAGTTCAAATGCAAAACAGGAAACTTCTGATAGTCTTTACAATTCTATATTCAAGGAATTACATAATAACTTGCAACAGAAGTATGAATATGAATTGCCTGAAAAAGAAACATTTTTTGTTAATAGTAATGTCTCAAAAAATGCCTTCAATGACGAGATGACTGAAAATAATAGTTATGCTGTTATTGAGGATTTAAAAGAAGGTCTAAAAGAAACTTTTGTGGATGATACTTCTTCAGATTGCCAATATTCTGATGAATTTGGAAGTCAAGAAGGTTTTCCTATATCCAAAGATTTTAAGCACAATAATAGCTATACAGTAAATGAACATTTTCCTTTTGTACCAGCTACAAATTTTACAGATTCTCGTTATAGGGTAAGTAGGAATGTATAATTGTGTATCCAATCTTTAACTATTATTCTTTTACATTCTTGAGATATATAATATATGTAACAAAAATTAAAGCCTGTGAAATTTAATAATAATCAATTATAAAATATTTGTATTGTATCTTTCAAATAAGAAATTAACAATCAAGTATTCTTTGGTATGAATTTGTAGAAATTTTGTACTTTAATTTAAAAGGGAGGTTACTATGCAAAGTTTTTTGAACCTGTTTTGGACTCGTAACAAAATTTTAGGAGGTATGAGAATTCTTTTTTGGAGATAACTCCATATTTTGATGAATAAATTAAAATTTCTTCTTTTTTTTATTTTTAAACAAAAGTAATATTTTTTGGAATTTCAATTGTAAATTTTTTCAACCAACCAAAACAAATTTTCTAAAGAAAAGGGAAAAAATAATGTTTTTGAAAAAAACTGTTTTAATTTTTTTTGTTTGTTATATGAAAGCATTTTAGAATCCAAATTTTTACTACAATTATCCATATTCCATTTATTGATTTTGTTACTTTATATTATTAGTAAACAGATAATCTGATTGCTTGAATTCTCTTTGATATTTATATTTACATCTTTACTTATATAGTAATTTTAATCAGTGGAATTAAGTTTTTTTGCATGAATGTTTTATAATTAAAGATAATTTTGAGCTGTGTGTGTTAATTATTAATGATGTTATAGTCTTTAAAAAAGAAATTTAACACATTTTATATAGAAAACTCATCAAAACTTAGACTTAATGGCTAACAAATAACAGTTATTTACTATAAACATTGCAGGAACAACATACCTTAGTTTTGAAGAAAAACAATTTTTTGTTTTAATGATAGAAAATGTTTGATTTTTAATTAATTATATGTTTAAATTTTTAGTAATATACAAAGTAATTTTAAAAGAAACAATGTGTTTCTGCAAGATCATTAATATATTTTTACTAAAATATCTAAAGTTTCTTTATACATCCTATTTTAATTCCTATTATATTAATTAAAATTAGTAGTTAGAAAATTAGTATTTAAATTTAAAAAAAAAGTCAACCCTCATGAGTTTTAATTTTCTTTAAGCATTTTTTTTAGCTATACAGTTAATTTATCATTTGTTACAGGTTTCTTCCAATCCTGAGGTAGCATTGCAAGATTCTGCTGGTGAATCTTTAGCAGAGTGTCAAGAACAAGATCTAGAATTTATTCATACTGATTTAGAAGATTTAAATGTAAATACTGATTTATGTAGGATAAATACCTTCTAGAGTTATTCTAACTCTTGCAGTCTTCTCATGTGTATTTGATTATTTTTATTTGTATTAAAAATATGTTATTGTTGTTTGTAGATGCAGCCTCTCAACTCATCTGCATCTAAGAATAACCTCGGTTTTATTGAGCTTATGACTGAAGATGAAGCTGAAAAACTTTTAAGTAGCAGGTATTTTAATGTTTCTAAAAGTAAAATTGGCCAAACGATTAGGATCATTTATGTATTTTTGAATTTCTAAGAATGATTATATCAACATTTAAAAATTCAAAACATTGTGCATTAAAATTAGTATTTTTCAATGCAAAAGAGAGGTTAAATTTGTGACACTGAAAAAAGACCAATAAAACCTTGTCTATTTTATTTTTAAGCTATACGAAGTTAAAAGTTTTTGATCTAAAATGGCATTTATTTTGAATGATAATTTGCTCATGTATTTTTATGATTCTCATTAATCGCATATGGTTGTATAAAAATTCGTAATTGAGTAATAAGAAATTAAAACACTGAAGAGAGAAAACGTTGGAATTTAGTTAAAACCTCAATCTGAAAATTTGTCAATTTTTTCAGATTTGGGGCTTTATAAGTTAAAATCAAGGGATCTGTTTAAGATAACTAGGTTAATGCACATTCTCCATACTTTTTAGTTTTTAAGTTCTCATGGTATAAAAATGATTTGTAATGTCATTTCAAGTATTATTTTGCCATCTGATTGTAATTTAATTGTGAAATATATGGGCTATATTTAGTTAATAATGTTAAGTTGATCCACAATTAACCACTAAAACATTTAAAAGGAAAAAAAAAAAAACATTAAAACAAATTTATCCTTTCATGAAAATTATCGTAAATTTATTTATGCAAATTGCTATGAATAATTCAAATTGTAGATTTGAATTTTTTAGACTGATAAAATTATAGTTTATCATTCATTTTTAATCCATTAGTTGATAATAACAGTAACATTTTGAAAACTTTATTACTACAATTCATTTTTGAATATATATAATTTAATTTAAAAAATGAAATTGAAATGAAAGAGGATTGAATGGGAGGGGGGGGGGGGATTTAGATTTTTTTTAATGCTCAGTTCTTATTTTCTATCTTAAAAATTTGAAAAGTAATTATCAAAATATTTTTTAGAGATCAGTCTGTCCTTTTGAGTGATGAAGAAGCTAGAGAAGTGGTTTTACTGTTGTCAAGGTCAGATGAAATGCAAAAAGAGAGTCCTGATGCAATCTCTAATAATAAAAGTTTATTAAGCTCAACATTTACTGCCTCTGAGAAGTTCGATTCAACTATAGTGCATGATGGCACAGAATATCATTTCTTGGAAGATGGGCATTATTATTTTGAATATCCTGGATTATCTCCTACAGAAAGTGAAGAAATGGTTGAAATTACATCTATGTCTAATGAATCAGTTGATTCAAACCAATCTCCTCGAAAAAAGTCCAAGATCTCTTTTAGTACAGAACCAATAAAAGTACTTTTTTAACATTTCTTTTTATATGACATAGTCTTTTAAAAATATTTATCATTCTATTTTTTAGTAAATTTTTGACTATCATTCATGCATATACATCTTATTTTTTGAAGTTGATGCTCAAAGTTTTCTTATGTTTTAATTTTAATAGGATAGGATGTTTAATAATAATAATCCATTATATAATGTATTTATTTTTACCATTGAATGTCTGTTGCTTTTTGTATAACATGAAATATTTTTCAAGAACATTAGTTGTTAGCATTCGTGATCTTTAAAGATTTTTGTATGATTCATATATATTTAAAATTTAAATGAATTTTTGAATCACATTATTGTATTTTATAATGTTTCGTATTATAAACATAGTTTTGTTTCCAATAAATAAAATAATTGGTCAAAAGATAAATACAGCAATTTATTCATTTTAATCTAATTTTATAATATACTAGCTGCATGGCCTGGCATTGCACAGGCTTCCTCAAGTGTGTAGCTATTTGCCTTGGAAATTTCATCTCTTAGTGTCAGTACTTCCTAGTGTGCTTGGTTTTTTTTCAAAGGGTATAACTTTATCTGTATGTAAATTTTCCCCTTTTCTCTTTCTTTCCTGGACCCACACTTTTGTGTGTGTATGTGTGATGTGAAAAGTTTCTATATTTATGTCATTTAAATTCCAAACTTTCTTCCACTACTTTTCTTTGTCAGACAGGTTTCTTTTCCCTCTGTTCAGCCCGGCGTAGCATGGGCTTTTTCAAGTATAAAACTCTTTTTCCCTTGGAATAAGATCCTCTTTTTCATTCTAATTTATATTTTTGATTAATAATTTACAAAGCTAATCCAGTTTTATTCACAAGAATGTATGAGTTTATTATTAAATATTTATTTTAGTAATAAATAATAAGCAATACAGCTTAATTTTTTTAAAAAAAAATATTAATTTATATCCATTTTTGTTATAATTTTATGTGATATATATCCATTTTCGTTATGTGAGGCTATCTTCTCATAAATCGCTGAATGAAAATACATGCCATAAAGGTATCAAAAGATCAATATGAATGATCCAAGGAATCCCCCCCTTTCTAACTATTTAAATTCCGAAATTACAACTATTTAAAAATATATTAATTAAAAATGATAAAAAGCACAATTTGTCTACATTGTTGTAAAAATGCATCAGCCAGTTTGGCTGAAAATCAGTTTTAGACACCAACTTACATCATTTTTACAACAATAATGTTGTCACAACAATGCAAGCAAAAATTGAGTTGAATGTTTTAAATGTTTTTAATTAATACCTTTTCAACCAATTGTGATTTCGAAATATAAATGGTCAAAATGGCTTCCTTGGATCATTCCTGATCTTTTGGTACCTTTGGCGAGTTTCTGAGCCATGCGGTTCATGAGAAGATAGACACATAGATAGATACATTTTTTTACCTATTGTTTTTAATAGTGTAGAAAGTAAAATGTATTATTAAAAGTATTTTGAAGCTAAAGATATTGACTACAAAAATACATTGATACTGTTTTTTCTGTGTAATTATTTTTTCTTTAAAATAAATGCATTGCTTTTTATATGAATCCTCACAAGTGGTTATACTAAAAGTCATTTTAGTATTTAACTCTATATGTAATTATATGCTGCATATTGGTTCTTGTGTATTATTGCTACAACTCCCTACTACTGCACTGCTGGCCACCGTAAATGCAACACCAAGAAAGACAAGAGATAGCACAACAAAATTTATTTTGTAGATAACATGTTGACCAAGTATCAAATGATTAAATTTATAGACTTCTGTGAAGTGTGGTTTCTGCCAGAATCAGTAGCCAGAGTAGCTGTTGGAGCTCACCGTTGCCACACGCCTTGGCATTGATTCAAAGAGACTTTGGATGTGTTCTTGGGGTACAGCAGACCAAGCAGCTTCCACACCCTGCTAAAGTTGATCTGGTGTGGCAGCTGGGGGTGTAATCTGGGTCAATCGTTGAGCAACCATGGACCACATGTTTTCTATTGGTGAAAGATCCGGAGAGCAAGCTGGCCAGTGAAGCAATTCAATCTGGTGATTGACAAAGAACCTTTGCACCATGCGTGCCACGTGTGGTTGCGCATTATCCTGTTGAAATATGGCTGTGGCCAAGCCCTGAAGGTAAGGAAGGACAAATGGCTCCAACACCTCGGAGATGTAGCGCTGGCTGTTTAAAGTACCGGCAATGCGTACTAGAGGAGTGCGAGAGTGATATCCAATACCTCCCTGTACCATAATACCCGGTGCATAACGCGGCTGTCCAGCATCCTCTCTCCACAGTGTCTCCAGACTCGAATCCGGCCATCGTGGTGTTGCAGACAGATGCGTGACTTGTCAGTAAAGACAACTTCATTCCATTCTGCCACCCACATCCTTCTTTCATCGCACCATTGGCAGTGGAGACGTCTGTGGTTTTGCGTCAAGGGTAGACCAAGCAATGGACGTTTTGCGGACAGACCACTCTGCTGTAAATGGCGTCGAATGGTACGCACAGACACTGAATGATACGTTATAGACTCAATGTGCTGTGCTATGGTTCGTGATGTGACTGAGCGATCTGTCACTACCATGCGCACAATTTGCCTGTCCCCACGTGAAGTGATGCACTGAGGTGGATGTGGTCGACCACATCGGTCCGTCATATCCTCCTGCATCCAATGGTTACATATCCGTATTACAGTTGCTTGATTTCGTCCAACATGACTACCGATTTCCCTGAAAGATAATCCACAATCTCGGTAGGACACTAACCTTCCTCTGTCGAACTCGGATACTTGATCAAAAGCTGATCCCTGTTTTCTACGAGACATAACTCATTGTTTTTTGAAAAAACCACAAGAAAAACATAATTGCCGAACTTGAAATCGTCGAAATCTCCAAGCTTTAAATAGTGCTTTGAGGTGGCGCCACAGGCGCGCGTGATGTGTGTCTGCGCTGAAATTCTAATCATTTGCATATCTCACCTCCACTAATGCATGTTGTAAATTTCATGTTATTTGCATGCTTCCTTCAGGGTGTTGCATTTACAGTGGCCAGCAGTGTACTTATGTTGATGAAATTGATGACTTTTCTGCAATTGAAAAAGATTGATGATTTACAGTACAAAAAGTTATTTACATGTATACTTTTTGAAATATTCTTTTAAAATAAGGATGAATGCTATTTAAAGGAGGTTTTTTTGGGTATAATTTCAATGCATTAGATTTAAGGATGGCTAATGTATTGTATTTCAGTAGCACAGTTATAATAAGAGGAAGCAATTGCTTTTGACTCAATTGTCACTTCTAGCTCCAAGTGTTTTAATTACAGTTTTTTGCAATTACTTTTCCAAAATGTAACTTCATGTTAAGCAAATTTGAATATTTACTTTTCTGAGGTAAAAAGTTGTACTCTTGAATCAGTTTTATAAAATTTGCTTCTTTTGTTAGAAAATCTCATTCTTAAAAATTTGGTTATGAACGTGAAAATAGTTGGAAGGAAAAAAAATTACTTAAAAAAACTAAAGAGAAATGTGAGTCAGAACGATAAACTGTTTGTCGAAGTACAGCTGAAATCATGTGCAGGGAATAATTATATCAAGTTACCTACAAAGTTTAGTACATTTCTGAACATAGGCAATATCCACCAATGTGGTTGTTTTGAGGTTGTGGTAATACACAAATACTCCAGCATCGTAAATTTTGTTTCTACTAAATTATTTTATTAAGTTTTAATGATTATCATAAAAATCACAAATATTTTTCAACTTTTTGAATCCATTAATGCTGTTAAACGAATACAACAAATGATAAAAATCCTTGTCGCTATTCTAATATTTTGAGATTGAGATGAACTCTTATATGCAGCTATGTTTTAAGAAGGAACTCTTTTGAATTATCTGCTCTGAAAATTGGGGATTGGGGTTTTGTACTACTTGACCTAAAATATTTGTATTTGATTACAAAAAGTAATAAATGCTCATTTCATTTACTATACTGTTCGAATTAATTGGGACAAACATCTTTTTCTTCTCTGAGTTGGTATGTGATTACCAGTTATGTCCCGAACAACCTCAAATTGGTTATATCTGCCCAGAAGTAATGTGGTGGATCAACCTTGACTATAATTTACTTGTTTGATTGGTTTTAGTACATTAGCAGTTCAGTTGTGATCCTTTCATTGTGGTAGCTGGAAGTTATAATTTTGCATTCCACGTAAAATGTGTTACTTTTGCTTGTTCAGAGATCTATATTACTCTGAGGAAGCGTTCTAAGATAATCGCTCTTAATGAACATACTTCTATGACTGTGAGCTATGGTAATTGTTGTAAGCAAATCAAGTGTTTCAAGAATTTTAGGAATATTTCAAGTTTCTTGATCGTCTCCCTAAAAGAAAAGGAAGATGGGGGCTCAAACAGAAAATTACTCCAAGAACTAATAAAATTCTAATAAGAAACAGCAAAATAAATCACAGTAAGCCAAGCACAGACCTTCAAAGAGATTTATTGGATTATGGTGTTGAAGTGAGTACCTCAACTCTACAGATAAGGGTTCTGTATGTTTACACTGTAAGGCATCAAGATTGAGGAAAAAACAATTTCTAACTCAGAAAACAAAAAACGTTTAGCATAGGCCAAAAATACTGATCCTGAACTCTTAACGACTAGAATAAGATTATTTTCAATGATGAAACACATTTATTTGTGCAGGGATACAAATTAAGTGTAGTTAGATGAAGGGAAGTTCAAACTCCGCTGCCAGAGATCATATCCAACAGACTATAAAACACCCTTCTAAACAGATGTTTTGGAGTTTTTTTCACAACAAATGGCACTAGAAAATTGGTTTCTTTTAAAGGCATGATGAATTATGCCAAATATATAGAAATATTGCACAGTAAAATTGTTCCATCCATGGAAACATTTGACGGAACATTTCAACATGATTTGTCTTGTCACAATTTGATATTGGTCCTGACTTTTATGTTGAAAAATAAAATAAAAGTGTTTAATTGACCTGGTAATTCACCAGACCGAAATCCTATTGAGAATTTATGACATATTCTCAAGAATCGCTCAATAAGATTAGTTGCACGACAACAGCTCAAATGATAAAAAGTGCTATAAAAGTGTGGTTCCACGATGTTGAAGTTAAAAACATGTGTGCTGAATTAGTGGGGTCAATACCAAGACCAATTGAAGAGGTCATTTCTGTTATAGGAGGGCATACTTCGTACTAATATAGAGATTTTTCTTTCTACTTAAGTTATGTAATGATTAAAAGCTGGGTCTTAGAAAAAATCATTTTTTACCATATATCTCAATTAATTCAAACACTATAGTGTATAATAAATTTTTATTTTATTTGTATTTGAATTAAAATATTAGATCATTTTTTATAAATAAAATTACTTGGAAAAAAACAATCTTATCATATAGTTATTTCTCCCAAAAATATTTTAGCTTAGCTTGTCAAATTAAAAAAAAAAATAATAAAAATTTGATTATGAAAATATTAATATAATAACTTAATATCTTATAAATTTGAAATATTTGAAATGTTTTTAAAAATGAAATGTAAGTACCGCTGTCCAATTTCTTCTAATTCCACAACATCGCCAAATGCCTCATATGCAATCAGTAGTGGGAAACCTACCCATCCATGTTCAAGTGTAATAATTTTGTTCACACATGCTTGAAAATAATAACCTTTTATTGGTTGTACCTTTTTTGTGCTTGTTCAAGCAATACTTTTAATTGCACATGCTTGAAAAGTGCAACATTTATAGTTTGTAAATTCCTCTGTATTCTTTTCTTTTGTTGAGAAAAATGATGAAAATTTGGGGTGGGGCCTATTTTCTACAGAAATGAGCATTGTGAAATATTTATAAAAATATGGTTTGATATGTTGTGGCTTAGCAAAACGGCAAAATAAATATAGCTGAATTGTACAAATTATTACGATTCATACTTATGCGAATTTATGTAGCATCATTTACATAAAGACTCATTTGTTGCAATTTTGAAAACAATGTCATTTTGGACACTTAAATAGTGTAGTTATTAGATCTTTCATTTCAAGTGTTTTTTTATAATATAGTTTGTAATTTTTTAAGATCTTTGTTAATTTAGTTGTTGACAATCTAATACAGAAGGAGCATATGTTGAAATGACAGCTTTTTGATTTGGCAATGTCTTTTAGCTAAGCAAAGTTGATCAATGGTATAAAACATAAGCGTCAGATGATTTGTAAACTATAAATTTTATAATTCTGTATAAATATATCTTGTATAAATTTTATA
>BMAV01028144.1:289115-319387 GCA_019973955.1 Trichonephila inaurata madagascariensis
TTATAATTCTGTATAAATATATCTTGTATAAATTTTATAATTCTGTAGAATATCATTAATCTGGATTTATTTGAACTGTTGGCTGTCTGGATTAAAGGAAGTCTGAATTAAGAAAAATAACCAGTAAAATAAGCCAAGTTACATAACTAAACACTCTGTTTTATGTAATGCTCTTTTTCATTGTACAAAGAAATGATATTTTGTAATAAGACAAAGTTAAATGATTAACAGTTGCTCAAGGGAGAATTCGCATCAATACATTATTTTTACCTGCTCTATTTATTTGCAATTACAAATTTCATGAATTATGTATTTTTTAAAATTAACTTGCTATTATGCAATGTTCAGTTTTAAGTGTGGATTAATGAAGATATTTTATTGTAGGGGTAATTTGATTTCTGTAACAATATAGATTAGAGAATAAAATTAATGAAATTACATTTGTTTTTATGTTATCCGTAGGTCAGATTTTCTCCCCCTCTTACCATATTTGTTTCATTTAAAAACTGTTGCAGTGTTGGTTTTTATATATG
Source organism: Trichonephila inaurata madagascariensis (assembly GCA_019973955.1). Taxonomy (NCBI): domain Eukaryota; kingdom Metazoa; phylum Arthropoda; class Arachnida; order Araneae; family Nephilidae; genus Trichonephila; species Trichonephila inaurata. The sequence continues at coordinate 289,649 of BMAV01028144.1, forward strand.
TTGTTGGCAGTGTAATGATTTTTTTATGTAATTTATTAGGTATATAGTACACATTCAACAGATGATTATGATAGGAGAAATGAAGATGTTGATCCAATTTCTGCATCTGCTGAATATGAATTAGAGAAAAGAATTGAAAAAATGGATGTTTTTGCAGTGGATCTTATTAAAGGTTTGAAAAAAGCAGATGTCTCTGACTTATTTTACCATTTTTCCGTATTATGCAGTCAAGTAATGCAAAAATATCATTTATGCATTTCAGGACCAGAAGGCTTAGGATTGAGCATTATTGGTATGGGAGTTGGGGCTGATGCAGGAGTAGAAAAATTAGGCATTTTTGTAAAAACTGTCACCCCTAATGGTGCTGCTGATAAAGATGGAAGGTGAGGATTTTAAAAATTAGCTGTTGTAATAGTGTAATAATTGAATATTGTGAAGATACAGAAAGATATCAATGATCCATAGAGTAACAAAAATAAGAACATGTATTTTTGTTACTCTATGGAAGTAGCTGTATGAAAAAGGGTCTTTCATTAAGGGTCATTTTTATTTATAAGTGAATAAAAATGACATAAGCATAGTTAATCAAATTAAGTAAAATGTACTGATGTATTAACCTGTTATCTACAAATGGTACTTATAAGTACCACTCACTTTAAGATTACTTAGAATAACCATTTTTACGAATACTTTGATGATATTTAGCAGGAATATTCTTTTAAATCCACTCTTTCAAGATATATGGCATCACGAATAATTTTATAGCAGAAATTGCGTTTTCACTGACGGTGTTTTCAGCCCATTGCGAAGATTGTCATTTTTGTTCCGAAAAAATAGTTAATGTCAACATGTAAGTGTCGTTAGTATATATAGTATAGTATGTATAATTAATTTTACAGTTGATTATCTTTAATTGATTAATTAGCTCTAACAGGTTAAATTTCCCAAAGTTGAGTATTGTTTTTTTGTATATTGCTTAATTTTCAATGTAGTGATTCAAAAAAAAAACATTGCATGAAAAAAACTGCAATAATAATTTAACTAATTAAATAACAATAACTAAATAATAATAAATAGCATTAAATAAGTAATTAAAAATTATAATTTGTTGAAAGCTATTCATCTAACTATTTTCAGTGGGCTTATGTATTATAATATGGCCTTATTATGTATATGATATATGTCTGAAATCTCATAATATTTAGCTGAATTTTTTGTAAGCTGTTATATATTATTGACTGCAAAATAAAGATAGAAAACTAAATATCTTTTATATATGTACAAATGAAGTTGTTTTTTTTGTAAATACTCATATGTCATTGATTATTCAATATTTCCATTTCAAATTTCTGTGCAAAGTGTCTTTTTTTACATTGTTAATATTTCTGTTTTATGAGATTTGATTTACATCTGAAAATATTTGGCATTTTTTACAGAAACATTTATATGTTTATAAATAGAGATTCCACTTATAGGAGAATGTTTAAAAGTATCAAAATAGTTAATTAAATATTTTGTGACAGTGTTAAATCATTTCCAGACTTTTATGATAAAATTTTTGTGACATAATACAAATTGATTACTTTTTTATTTTTTAAACTTTGTAGTGGTTTTCTAAATGATTAAATTACTGAAACTTCACTGGTATTTGTGAATTTTAGCTTGCTTTTTATGTGCTTAAAGTTACAAAATACTTAGTCTTCTATAGAATTTGAGAGAAATAGTAGGAGAAATGTCTAAAAACAAGCATTCTAGAACTTTTGGTAATATTGTGTGCATTGTAATTGAAAATATTATATTTTAAAACCTGAAATTTCTAATTTACTAATTTTTGTGTCTACTATATTTATATAATATCATACTTACATATATGTTTCTCACATTAAAATATTTTCATTTAGAATTTGTGTTAATGATCAGATTATTGAAGTGGATGGAAAATCACTTGTTGGTGTGACACAGGCTTATGCTGCTGCTGTATTACGAAATACAGCTGGTCCTGTTAGGTATGATATTTTTTAAAGAAAATATGAATCCTTCAACAGTTTTATATATCTAGTAGTTTTTTTAAAGGAACAAATTATTTTTTTGCATTTCAGATTTATTATTGGGAGAGAAAAAGAAGGAGCTCAAAGTGAAATAGCTCAGTTAATTTCACAATCTTTGATAGCAGACAGAAGTCGTGATTCAGAAAGGGAAAATGAAGATTTTGCTTACAATAAAGTAATTATAATGATTTAATAATTTATTTCTAATTTTAGTGGTAAAATTAACTTACATTAAACTAAACAGATATTATTTAAGTTAACTAACATTTTATGAGATAATTTTTTCATTTCATGTTCATGTAAATTATATGACTGTAAAAGAAAATGTCTATTTTAAAATTGAAGAAATGTCTGATAATTATTAACTGAAAGGGGGAAGGCAATACTTTAAATCAGTGATCCCCAACACCTGGGCCACAGACCGGTATCAGTCAGTGGATCAAATGGTTCAGGGTCACACAAGGAACATTAAATTATTCCCATTTTATTTACTGTGGTGTATTTCTCTCGGGTTTGTGCGACTTTCCACGAAAATCACTTTATATTCTATGGGTTAAAACACTTTATGTTCATTTTTTGGCATAACTATATTTTATTCTCAGGGTATATTTAAATACAATTAAAATTATTAAATCAAAACAATCTAAAATATAAACAATCAAAGTCTGACCCTCAATGGGCCGCCATAAAGTTATCAAACCTTGAATGGTCCATGGCTGTGAAAAGGTTGGGAAACACTACTTTAAAATAGTTGCATGTTGGATATTTGATGCCATTCTTGCATGTCTAGCTTCATACGAGTAAAATAGGGGGAAAAAAAATTGCTTTTTTAATTATTTACTTTTTAAACTGTTAATTGTTATATTTTTTGTAGATATTCAAAGGTTTTTTTCATAGTAGACTTACTATTAATCAGTTATAGTGTAGATCAGGGGTTGGTGTGGTGTGCCAAACCAATCTACCAACATGATTCAGCAGTACCGTACAGTAGGACATTTTTAAAACAATTTGATCACCATGATAATACATACAGAGTTGGAGAATAGAGGTCAATTATATAGATTTACAGTTTTATTATATATTAATGCTGCATCATTTAAAGATTTTTCTCAACTTAAAAATAAAAAGCATAAAATATAACTATTTCTTCAACAAAAATAAGATAAATGTAAGTTGTACACATGTATTTTTAAACATATTTATTAAATCAGGAATAGACAACATAACATAAGTATTTACCTTCATTATAGTTAAATTAAAAGATAAATAAAAAATTTTAATGCTGACTTAGTTCTTGCACTGCTCTACTTTCATACCACAAAATCAGGAGTATAATGTGTGACTTTCAATTTTGCATGATTCTGAGCATTCAGTTGTTAAACAATTTCTTTGCAGATTCGAAATATTTTTCCTCTGAGGGTAGGTTTTTACTTAGATATGTAGAGCTGGCTAAAAGCGAAAGCAGAGTAGATGCAATTTTCTTTCTTTAAAAAATTATATCTCTCTAGCAATGGCATTCAATAATTTACCAAAGAGCTGTAAATTTATCAGAGTTACCTTTCATATATATATTTTTTCCTAATTCCGTAAAGTGCATAATTCTGAAGATGTTTGTCAAATAAGGTCCATTACAAATTTATCAACTTCCATCTTCTCAAATATTGTGGCTGCAGTAGCCTAGTGGTAAAGGTAATGGACTCGTGGCTGATGTGTCATGAGTTTGAACCTAGTACCGGTGAAGACCTGCAGTGTGGGAGAGCGATGCAGGTTTAATCTGTTGAGAGCTCAAACATCCTCCCATTGGTGTGGTTTAAAGAGGGGGATGCCAGCCCAAGTGTTGTCCTTGTCACTTGACCTTGGCTGAAAATTACAAGGTCCATCGCCAAAAGCCCTCAAGTAGCTGAACAGTGTGATGACAATATTCACTCACTCCCACTCAAATATTGACAAATTTGTAGAGTAGTTCAGAGTGCAATTGAGAATTGTACTGTGTGCCACATATTGCTGACCCCTGATGCATAGTTTTTATGAGGAGGTGGTATCTTGAAATTCATAACTTTAAATTCCCCCCTTATATTTAATTCAAAATTTTGCTTCATTTTCAAGTTTGCTGAATTTCCTCCTTTTATCCACATTCACATTAAATAATTCTTTATTAAAGAGTATTTTGAAAACTCTTGAAATATTTTTTATTCCAACAGTTTTGTATTGTGTTATAATAATTTGTTTTTCATATTCTTCTTAAGTAACTCATATAATAATGCTGAACTAATATTTGCCACTTTATGGAAATATGAGAGTACAGTAAAATACAGTTTTTATAATTAAAAAAAATGAAACAAAGGAATACAGTATTTTAGAATATTAAATTATTTTTTCTAATTTTTGTTATATTTTATTTTTATTATTTATAATAACTTATGTTTTAGCCTCATTGTTCTGGTATTTTATCTAAGGATGAATTAAAGAAAGCCAATGAGAAGGTAATTTTATTTTCCTTTCTTAATTTCCCCCCCTTCAAATTCGTTTTTTAAGTTATTCATATGGGGCAAATTATATGAAATCTCTCTCTCTCTCTCTCTCTGTTCCTGTGTTTTGTCAGGGATATTTAGTGGCTTATTTCAAATTAAAGCACAAGCATGTTATTCCTGAGAATATGTGTGTGATTGTCTTAAGGGATAAATTCTTACTTTAGTGCATAACTTTCATGTGATTCTAAAATATCTTTAGCTTATGAACATGAGTGTAAAAATTCATATAATGTATTGAATGTTTAGAATATTGTCACATGCTCACTAAATTTATATTATGTATGTACAAAAATTATATCAGGAAGTATATTTGTACATTTACAGAAAAATTGAAATTTCTTGAAATTAGTTCTTATTTTATCTGTAATATCAATTTGTAAACAGCTCAATGGAATCAAATCTGATCATATATCATATGTGAAGATATAAATGTTATATGTAAATAAGTTTTTGTTATAATGAGGCTGAGTGGCCGAGTGGTAGTGTATCACGCTTCCACTCCACAGATCCAGGGTTTTATCCTCAGGCTAGGCAAGGTTGACTCAGCCTGTCGTCCCATCAGTGGGTCGATAAACGAGTACTAAGTTTGCTTGGGAACTAAACACTGGGTGTTTTGCTTCAGACTGACCATCTGATTGAGACATCTACTCATGCACCTTAGGGCCCAATGGTCACGTATACTGAGATGGGCACAGTAGACCTTGGCCCTCATGGGCTGTTGTGCCACTGAGTATAGTTTAGTTTGTAGATATAATAATTCTAAAAAATGAATTGTAATATTTTTTTTTCATTTGTATTATGTTTATGAATTATTTACTTTCAATTACTGATTGTCCCTAGAATTTGTATTTGAGAATTCATTTATGTACTATTTTTTTACTATAAAAATTTCATTTATGGGCTACTTTTTTACTACGTAATTTCTCTAACAATTTTTAATAACAGTTGCATAAATTACAATCCATATTTATTTTTCATAATGCATATAATAATCACACACATATAGATTAAACTTTCATGTTTTGTGTTCAATATTTTAAAACATGTTTTAATGAAAATTGTGTTGAAATATATGAATGACAACCTATTAATCAGAAATAGATTCAGTTGTAGATCGAGGGAACACTGCAGTGTTATTAGTTTTATTCTTTCCTTGTATAGTATAAAGTTTATTTTTTTGAACCATACAGATTTTTGTATCATAGGATTATTATAAATATTTTTGTTTTCTCAGATTATATAAAAAATACTTTTCTCTCCCTTCTAAATTGGAATTGTCATTTTCATTTCAGTTACAAGCAATGGAACATATGGAATCAGATTATATTAAATGGCTAGATATAGCTCAGTGTCAACTGGAGGAACTTGGGCTTAACTTACAAAGTGCTGAACAAGAGTTGTTGCAATATAAAAATGAACTTGAAACTTTAAGAACAGTCCATTCAAGTTTAGACAAAAAATATTCCAAAGCAAAACAATACATTAAAGAATTTCAACGAAGGTAAAATTTTGACATTTTTTAAAATGCTTCATGAAATTTTTATCTATGTAATCCATTTATATATGCTTCTGATAAGCAAACATATTATCTAAAGAGTAATGTTTTTAAATCGTTTATATCATCAATTTTTACCTTCAAAAGCAATGATTTTGAGAAGTTTTAAAAATATTTCACTATCTATTAATTAATATAAATGAAGTAAGACTTGTCCATTGTAATTGAATTGTTTGCTTGTACAATTGTAATTTATAAAAGTATATACAGTCAGATCTCTATTTAACAAAGTCTCTAAATCATGTAAAAAAGATTCATTTTGTGGAAAATTTATTAAATAGTTGTTAATCTTTTAATATACAGTAGAACTTCTATGTAATGAAATGGCTAAATTCTAAAAAAAAAAGGTTCATTATGTGGAAAATTTGTTAGAGATTCATCTTTTAATGTACTTTAGAAACTACTTAAAGCAAATTTTAAATTTTTAAACACTATATATTATGGAAAAGTAATTATTCACACAAGTTAATATCTATTTATTTTATAAATCTTGCTCATCAAAAAGAAATCTGCAAGGAAAACAAGAAAAAAATGTCCAGGAATACACTGTATTTTCAACTTTAAAAAATGATTTATTTTAAAATTGATTAATTTTAATGACATTTTCTAATTTTAAGCATACAAGTAATTTTAAACATATATTATTTTATGACCAGTTAATTTTAAGCACACATTGTCACATGTTTCTCAAAACTTAATTACTGATAAATTCGGTTAATTTTATTTGAAAAAAATATGGAAATTTCATTGCTCTTGGCAAGTTAGGCACCTGGTAAAACCAGTTCAAAGCCATTCAATGATCACCATAAAATGTGTTGAAAGAGAGAATAATTTGAAATGTCCAGAAATATTTTTAAAATAGGGAGAAAAAAAATCGAATCACTACGGAAAAAGTTTGTTTAATGGAAAATGCACTTTGCAATTTGGAGGTTATTTTAGGAAGAAAATATAAGTAAAATTTTCTTGCTTTCAGGAAAAGTTTTCAAAATAGAAAAATTGGCCAAATAGAGATTTGTAAAATGGTAGTCCAACTGTGTATACATTGGCTAACAAAAACGAAATTTGAACTTTTATATGGTAAAGATATCAGATTAGTTTTATGTAATTCAGTTTAAAAATGTGTACATTTTACAAGTTGGTATCAGCTATATATAAATTCTTGTTAATATTTTTGGCAATTTAATATGTAAAGGAGGATTTTGAATTATATATTTTGAAAGCAAATAGACTATTAAAATATTGAAAAAAATGATAATTATTTTATAATGTAGATACTTATATTAATTTTAATATGAATAGTTTTAAGTTTAATGGATGGTTAAAAATTCTTTTTTAGTATTTGGAAGCTATAGCCTAGATTTTTATATGAATAATAAATTTAAAATCCTTTACTTATATATATATATATATGATGAATTAAATTTTTAGAATTTTATTTCTCTTTGATTTATCAAATTTATTATTATTTTTTTTTGTGAAGATTATTTATATTTATTTTTGATTTGATTAAAATATTTTTTTTTCTGTATCATGGATTTTTAAAACTCCTGCGAAGTTGTGCCTAATTTTAATGTTTGGCAAAACTGCTTTTTATTATACATTTTCACATCTGATATTTTTTAAGTAAAAATGTTTTGTAAATGTGTATATAATATATTTATAGCAGAGGTTTTGTATTACATTTTTACAAAAAGGAATGAAATGAGATTTCATTTTTATGGAAAGTTTATTAGTCGTAGTTATGTTTTTCGTGCTCATAATGTTAAGTAAATTGAAATTTAAACCAAGTTAACAGCTACTTATTATTTAAAATAGAGAAAAGGAATTGATACAATGGCAAGAATATCATGTTCAGCAACTGCAGGAAAAGGATCAAGAATATAATTCTTTAGTTAAAGCCTTAAAAGATAGAGTAAGTTTTTGTTATATAAGATTGATTTTTTATTCATATTGGAAGTAAATCATGTAACTGTATTTTAATTGTGTTTTCAGTGTCTTATAAAATATTATTAACTAAATTATATTTGATTGTTCTGTATATTAAGCATTTTATTCATAATTTTAAATAAAACCTGTTTATTTAGAGTTGGAAGGTTATACTTTTTTCTAGACTTTTTTATTAGACATTTATACTTTTTTTCTAGATCCCCCCCTTATAAAATTGCATTTTACTCAATATATTTGATTTTTTAAAAATATTTTATTTTAATAAATTCTTATGATATATTTGTGGTCAAAATAACAAATGACAAAATTGTCTAATATGGAATCAGTAGTCATTTTTCATTGTTTAGTAATTGAATGACCCTCATATTAAATCACAGGTTTGGACAATTCATTTAAAATAATTGAGTGAATTAATCAGCAATTTTAAACTTTCTTTGTAATATTTAACCCGACATACTTTAATATCTTTCATTACTTTAAAATGTAACAAATTTTTAGAATTACATTAAAGTTTTAAAATTTTTCAGTTTTCTTTGTGAAAAATAAAAAAAGGAACTTTCTGCAAAACGTAATATTGTTTAATTTTTGAACAATATGTAGTGCAGTGCTGTTGTTTCCCAGCTGCAGAAAAAATCAATGTCATGCGTGAGCATTTTCTATAATATTCTGAAAAAGTGTATTGAAGGAAGAACGATAGCTTAGAAAAAATACTTATTAACCTATTTCACAATTTCATATAAGGATACAAGAGCTCAAGTTAAATTAAATTTGCTTTATATTGAAATACTTGAGTTTATTTTTGATTTTAGATTATACTTCTGGAACAGTCTTTATTAGAAACTCAGAAAAAAGCTGGTCTTCCTTCTGGTCTTCCATATACTACGCCTCTGAAACAGGATGCATCACAATGCAGAAATGTTATTAGTCCTCCAAAGTTTTTAAGTATGTGACTTAAATATTTTATTTGAACTACTCTTAAATTACTAAATGAAAATACATTTTTTTAGACATTTCAAAACAATGTTCTTGTTTTACAGATATTTTAATTGTCTATCATATACATCATGTTTTCTTGTTTCACAGATATTAACATTGCAATTCTTGAGAAGTTACATTTTTATTTAATCAATATTAGTTCCTAAATTTTGATGTTTTAAGGCTGTCTTTGCTAAATGTACCAGAACCTGAACTAAATTCAGACTACATTTTCAGACAGAAAGATGCTTCAGTTTTCATGAAAATTTGCAATACTGTAATTCATACATTTGTCTACAATATAGCATTTTTAAAATTTCAAGTTATGTCATAAATAATTTATTATTCCTTTTTAACACTTAAAGGAATTGTGCATTTAGCCTTATGATGTAGGAGAAAAAAGCGAAACACATTTTATATTAGGAAAAAATGTTTCAACTTGTTTAAAAAATATAGTATGATAAAATAATTGGTTTTCTATAGGAAGCGAAGCAAAAATAAAATATTAGTATTGGAATACATATATATTGGAAATTATATTACAAATTTAGGAATTATTCTTTAACTTTAAGCAAAGACAGCCTTAAAATATAGAGGCTATTTTTTAAAAACCATACTCTGCTACAATGATTAGAATGGATGCATGCATTTTTTTTAGTAGAAAATGAGGTCCCAATGGTCAAGCGCTAGCGTATCGCGCTTCCACACCATAGGTCCGGGTTCTATTCCCAGGTTAGGCAAGGTTGACTCAGCCTTTCATCCCTACTGCAATGGTCGATAAATGAGTACCAACAGTAGCTCACACAGGAACTTTTCAAGAGTGGGGGGTCCGGGGTTGAAAGTTCACCATTCTTGTATCATGCTATTTTTGATTTTGTTGATTTTTAGGAATAAAACATAGTAAAAAACTAATTATTGAATAAATAATTGGCATTAATTAATAAAATTAATCATTAATAACAAATATTTAATTAAATTTTATGTATTATATACTTAGAATTATAACCAATCAGGAAAAAAATCAAGGGCTTTGGGGGGGGGGCGGACCCGGACCCCCCTTGTGTGTACCACTGAGTACCAAGCTTGCTTGGGGGTTTAAACACTGGGGGTCTCGCTTCAGACTGACTACCTGATTGGGACATCCGCTCATGCACGTCAGCGCCCAGTGGTAACGTATACTGGGATGGGCACAGTAGGCCCTGGCCCTCATGGGCTGTTACGCCACTGAGTTTAAGTTTTGAGAAAAGGAGGTTGCTTACAAATTTTTTATGTGCATTATATGGTCAAAAATTTAAATTTGTAAGTTTCCTTCTTCCATCCTTGTTTTTACAAAATCTTGTGTAGTACATGTGTATTGAATTATATATGTATTTGTATAATATCTTATGAGTAATCATATGTGCAATCTTTTTATGAATTAAACTCTTATTTTTTGTTTAATTTTAAAATAATTTTTCTTTTGTAATTTTTTTTCTCTTTTTGTTTTTGAAGAAATTGAATGTCCTGATATGTCAGATAGTGAAGCATCTGACAGTGAGATCCAATCACCCTTCAGTCCTGATGATGAGTTCTGCAATAAAAGAGCTACAATGGAAAGAAAACCCGACCGTGAAAAATTGTTTGACACTGCTGTTCCCCATACTGAATTACTTGACACAAGTGCTGCTAAAGCTAAAGCAGAACTTGCAAATAAAGGCAGCTTGGCTAATAGGCAACCACCATCTATTAAAAAACAATCTTTATCAGATTCAGTATGTATTGTTATAATATTAAATTTTTATATTTATCATAATTGTTCTGAAATATGAAGGAAAATATTGTTTCTTTTCAGCCTTTTAGAATTCTTGTTTTTATTTGTTTGACCTGTGCAATATTGTATTAATATGCTGTATATATAAGTGTTAAAGAGGAAAATTGTGAAAAAATGAACTGATACTTATTTCAGATGTAAAAGTTTTCTTAAATGAGCAGTATATAGTTATTCACTATATATTTTAAACTTTCTTTAAAATTATAAACTTATTTTGATATTTTATTTAACTTAAATTGTTTAAATATTCATAAGCTAATTTGTATTTTTTTTCTAGTCTCCTGACAGAAGTTCAATTTATGATATATTTACAAATTCATCTGAAAATATTGAGTAAGTTTTTGTCATTAATGTTATTTATCCTTTATTGCCTTTTTGGTTTTCAAAGTGTTTTGTATTTTCTTAAATTCTAAACTTTAATATTATTGTTTGTATATAAATGCTAAAAAATAGTATTTTTTTTTTTAAAAAAAAAGTTATGTTAAATTATTTTTAAAGAAATGTGAAGTGCATTTGTCTTGCATATTGATAATTATTTAAGATAAATCTTTTCTGTATTTTCAATGAATAATTATTATTATGACATGAGGAAATGTTATAGATAAAAATTACTGTATCAGTGGTTTATGCTAATTGTGGACACACTCATACATTTTAGATTCTGTTTAAATAAACAAAAGAAACAATAGCAATATTTTTTGCTCTTTCGTTTTTTAACCCTTTAAGCGGTCTGCACTTAAAGTCTTGCCATTCTGGAGATGCTTCAAAAATGCACCTCACATATTTTTTTGCTTTCAGGTGGGGTTCTCAAAAGCAGTTGAGCCGTATTTTTAAGAATGCGGCTCGGCCGCTTTGGGAATCTTGCTTAAAGGCAGAAAAGCATCTCTGGAATGGCAGAATTTTACATGCAGACTGCTTGGAGGTTTAATGCATATTGACATATAGAACAGCTACTATAACAAAATCGGGCAATTTTGTAACATTCAGAAATTATTTTTGTGAAAATGAATTGGATCAGGAATTATTGCCACCATTCTAACCAAAATCTTTTATTATTTCATCCAAAATTATTTGATTGAAATAGCTCTTTCAGAACAGTGCCTTTTTTGTAATTAAATCAGAAGTTGCAACACACCCTACCTATACTCCCTTAAGAGTATACCCAACTTCATAAATCAATATACAAATGAAAGTTCAAATAAACATCAATACTGAAATTTTAAAATAAATTAATATATTACTTAAACAATTATTAAGCAGATAAAATTTTAAATTTCTAAAGAATAAATTTATCGAATTAGCCTATTACATCCTTTATGAATACTAACACAACATGAATGCGCATATTAATCTGTAACTTAATATATACGTCCCACAATTTCAAGAGGCACTAACAATTTTGATTTCATTGGACCCTTCCAGAAATCTTACCTCACTATTTAAGATTTCTTTTAACAGAGGAATTAAGGAAATTGTGCTGATTCACAATTCAAGGTGATAGTTATCTTTAAAATGTAAGAGAGATAGTAAATTTTCCCTTACCTAACAAGAAAACAATGTATTTAATATTATTATAAATAGCAATAGTAAGCAAGATAGGCAGGTGTAAGATCTTGACACTTTTTTATTTCATTATGGGCATATTTAAGAGGTCATTCATTTAAAAGAAATTCAGTTTGTGGAAGAATGGTCCTGATTCTCTTAAAGTTATAAAGAACCTTTCCAAGAATATATTTAAGAAGTTCTTTTATTACTCCTCATGAGCTTGTCAAGCACCTAACTTACTAAAGTGTGTAGGGAGCAATATTTTGCCAAGTTATGCAGCTTATTGATATAAAATGTTATAAATTTGAGTATCATTTTTTTCATAAATATTTTCAAAATATCATAGAATAATTATATTACACATGCATAGAATCTCAGATGATAATACAACACTTAACAATCAGTTCACTGATAAGAAACTGTTACAGGAATTATTATTGCCACTGTCCGTAGCAAAACAATTTATTACTTCACTTTTAACTGTTTGACTGAAGTAACTCTTTAGGTACAACAGTGCCTTATTTCAAATAAGATTAGTAATTGCAACATGTATTGATATATGATCTTATATATATATATATAAATTAAATATATATTTAATGTATATAAATTAATATATTTAAACTTTCAAAATGTAAGATTTTTTTTTAAAGTAAATGAGTGAAGGACTTTTAAGTGTAAAAAAGATTTGTTTAAAATCATAAAATTGGAATTTTCTTTGTTTCTTTATAGAGTTCAGATGGAAGAAAAGAGTTTTTTAAATGCCAGAGATGACTCTTTTGATATGGTACAACAATATGAAGATTGGGATAAAAATGAAGAATCTTCATTTCAATCTCCACCACTAACTTTACTTGAAGAAATGAAAGTTGCTGTTGCTGCTCGTCAAGCTCGTAGTAAGAAATTTATTTTAAATAACTTTGAATTTTGTGATTGTGAATAATTATATTATTTGTCTATGAATGTGGTGAAGTCCAGTGGCTGAGTGGTAATGCATCGCAATTCCATACCACAGGTCCGAGGTTCAAACCCCGGGCTGGGCAAGGTCGACTCATCTTTTCATCCCTTCAATAGGTCGACTTTCATCTCTTCAGTGGGTCGATAAATGACTACCAAGCTTGCTTGGGAACTAAACACTGAAAGGTTTTGCTTCAGACTGACCACCTGACCGGGACATCTGCTCATGCACCTCAGTGCCTAAGGTTGCGTATACTGAGATTGGCACAGTAGACCTTGGCCTTCATGGGCTGTTACGCCACTGAGTTTAGTATGAATGTGGTAAAAATTGCCTTTAAGAATATTTTTGACTATCAACATTTAGTATCAAAGTTTTGCTTACAAATTTATCTGGAAATGTTTAAATTGTATTCTCCTCCCCTTTTTTTTAAATGGTGAAATTTAGTGAAATGTATTTTTTCCATTACCTTTTACATGCTTTTCATTGGGATTTTATGCTTTCAGGTCAAAAATTTGTAAAAATCTTTTAAAACCTCCCTTTGTAATTTTTTTTATATTTAATATATTTGTTTATGTTTAGAATGATAGTATGATAATGCAATAAATATTGATAATGACCTAATTTAAATGGATTACAAAATATATATAAAATAGTGAAGAATGTATGAAATATGAAAATGTATATGAAATCTAGGGCTTCTGTGAAATAAATATGAAATTATTATTCATACAAATTATTTATATTTTGTTATCATTCTGTAACCTCCTAAAATTTCTTCTGAACTTTCTTGAGCTGCTTCTTGAATTCAATATTTTTTATTTGCATAAATACAAGGGTCATCTAGAAAATAAAGAGATTAAGTTATACAAAATGAAAAACAATATTTATTGGGGGAAAAAAATTGTATTACATACTGGGAACTTTCATTTCTTTTCATAATCACTACTTTCAATTAAACATTTTTTGTATATGTTCATGAGTTTTAGAATACCCATATTATATTCTTCTGCATCCAGTTCATTTCCAATAAAAACAAAATTTATTTATTTTGTATTTTCTGGATGATAAAATGCAAAGCTGATGAAGAAAATTCAAAAGATAAGGTTATTTTACTATCAAAAAGTGTAGTATTGTGTATGCATATTACACACATTTTGAAACTTATACAATCTTTCAACTATTTGAAATAAAATAATTTTCACAACATTTTATGTTTTACAGTTGATACATAAATTTCTTTTATCTTGTATAACTTGAAATTTAGGTATAATTTGCTTTCCTTTTAGTGTAACAAAAAAAAAAAAAAAAAAAAGTGTAATTTTAAATAAAAATGAATAAAATATTGCTTTTAGTTAACAGCAGTACAACTTCAGAAGATAATTGTGAATTAGGAAATGATTTGCCTGACTGTGTTCAAATAACAAAGCAGACATCACTCGAAGTTGTGTCCCAGATTTCAACAGAGACTTTCACCAGATTTGAAACCTTCAGCAAGGAAACATCACATTCTCAGTCTTCATTACAATCATATTCTAGTCAACAAAATATTTCAGTCAAATCACAAGGAAATTCTTCAGATGTCTCATATTCAGACCATTCAATATCTACTAATCATGCAGGTAAACTGATTAAAATTTGCATTTTTTAAAAAAAAAATTCTGATTTTTTTTTTAAATATATATTTTTATGATCTACAATTCAAGACAAAAGTGGGGGAGGGTAGTGGGAGGAGAGTATTTTATTAAAAAGCATAATATTGTTCAATTGTGAACAAAACTTGATAAAAATTAGTCATTATTGCAACAGTTGTCTTTCTCTTAAAAAAGAATAATTTATTACAGTAATTGTTTTTCTTTTTTAAAAAGAACAATTCTTGCTTAGAAATTATAAAAAGCTAAATAATTTTTTTTTGAAATTTAACTAATGATTTATAAACAGTTAGGTATACATAAGGTGAAATAGAAATCTAAAAGGCAGGAACATGGGCCATTATGAATCCTTTCCAGAATTAACATCATTATGATTTTACAAATCTTTTGCTGTGCAAATAACAAATTTTAGTTTTAAAGATGCAGTTGAAGTGTTTGAGATTTATATTGTATGATTTATGAATATTTTGTTGTGCCAATCACACATAATATAACTTCAATGAGACATCTAATGTGGTTTGATGTGAATTAGATTTAGAGATATTTTTTTTATATGATTTTGAAATCAGTTTCAAAAGAGAAGAGAGAGAAACAGGTACGGATTTCAAATAATCTTTAAATAATTAAAGACAAATAATTTTTTTTTTACTGTAAATTTAATTTTATTGTCTTTAGAGTCAGTTATATTTGGAAAATTTCAGAACATAAAATTCTAGTATGTTCTCTATAATTTTTTTAGATATATTTAAGACATATTGAATTTATTTATGAATTATTATATGAATATGTTTAAGGCATCTGAGGCTCTTAATTTTATCATATTGAATAACCCTTAGAATCTCAGTAATTTGGGATTTCCACTTTATATCTAATTAGTAAAATTAATCAAAAATTCATATATCAGATTCAATTGACAAAGTTATTAAATTTATGTTAGTGTTATAGAAATTGTTATAATTCTTTATTTTTGATATTTTTCAATTATTTTTAATTATTTTATCCCATTTCATTTTATTCCATATTGTTAATTCATGTCAAAAATATTTTAGAAAGCTGTGCTTCACTACTTTCAAATGAAAGTGCATCATCAGAAACTACTGGCTGTAATTATGCACCAGAAATCATTCCATCACCTTCAAATGTAAGTTAATATTTTGTATATGTTTATTTAAAGGATAAAAACCCCAATTTTTCAATAGTTTTTCTATATTGGGAATATTAATTTCTAGTAATGGATGTTAAATACATTTAAAAAAAAATGGTGACTTTCTTTATTATCATTTATTGTCACTCTGCTTTCAGTTTTTTTGTGACAGAATCATGAATAATAGAATTAATTACAACATTTTTTTCATGGAAATCTTTTGAATAATTGATAGCATGTTCCCTTGTTTCTTAATATTCTACATAAATTATTTTTTTTACGATTAAAAAATAGCCATTGTAAATTTTATACTCTACTTTGTTTGGACAGATCTAATTTTTACGGTAATTTTTCTAATTCTTTTTCATTAAGTTCACTTGCTTTTATTTCAATCCTTTTGAATTTAAGGAATGTAGTAAATGATTTGTCTGAGGAACTGGAAACTGTGTCTGAAGTTGTTCTGTGGATGTCCTGCAAAATAGTCATAAAAAGGTGACAAATCAACACAGAATGCTTTTGAAAAACATATATTCACACCAAAAGCAGGTTTAAAAACTTATTATTTTACAAGTTAAACATGCATGTGTGTACACAGTTACTTAGTTTTAAAGTTTACTTTTGCATGAAATGATACATCAACAGTTTTTATTTGCTTCAAGATAAATCACCTCTTATTCATTTTAAGCAAGAGTTTTTTCAATACCATTTAGTCTCAGAGTGATGTATCATCTTATTCCTTCTGTTATTGAATGAGCCCTTCAATGTGTATTATAGCTTGTGTCACTGCTCATTTACTTCTTCTGTCTTATCCTCTTCTTCCTCACTCTCTTCCAAAACCATATCTAATGCTCTATTAATGATTGTTTCATCAGTAAGATGTTCAAATACTGATTTATGTTTCCTCTTGAATTAATAAAATCACTTCCTTTTATTAGTCATTATAAACTAAAATCAATGATTTTAACACTCAAGTGGCTTGCTACTCAATACCACGTTGATAGAAACTAATCTAACATGGGAAGAGAAGCTGAAGTTCCAAAAGGAAACTGGGTAGAGGGTTCTGAAAATTGATATCTTGTGCATTCTTGCTTACAATTAGCTGGCGTGGGATAGAGTGGGATCTTCTATTTACTGCTATTTCTTTTTTCCCCTTTAGACTAACTGTAGGCCTAACTGGAAGAATTCATTTTATCATTAAAAATTAGAAGTTTTTTTTTTAGGAATACTTCAATTAAGCCATAAAGCTTATAAATGAGTTTAAGTTGAGTTGAATAAGATTTTTTTTTGTATCTAAAATGAGTTATTTTACCAAGTTTAAATATTTAAATTTGAATTAAACTGGAATGGTGTATTATTTGGAAAATTAAGAGACAGTAAACCTTAAGGAACTTAACAAATATTATAAAAATATTTTTTGAGACTACAATTAATTTTTAATTGGGAAACAAATTTGAAAATTTATATAACTATTTATTTTTCACTTTAAAATTGTATATTTTTAAAGAGTGTGCATTTTTTTGTTGTTGCTATAAGCATTAAAAAGATCTTATTTTGTAATTGTTACTATGATTCCTCAGTTGTGGAGTTCAAACATGTATCATTAAGTGGGAATGGAAAATTTGATTTATTTTCATTGGATACTTAAAAATTGCATTAGATATTTAAAAGTTACATGATCAGACCATAGTTGAGTCATTTAAACAATTAAAAACTCATAAAACATATTGTTGCTGAAGAATTTGCGAAAACATTCTTGTTTGTTGTTCTTAAAATTGTTCTAAAAACATAAGAAAAGCATAAACTTTTTGTTCAAAATGTTCAATCAGGTTTTATTTTTAAAAATCTGTTTACTTTATAAAGGAGGAAAAACAACCTTCAGCTATATTATCTGAACCTGCTCATCAGTGGTCCGCAGAACAAGTAGCACTTTGGTTACAGTCACTTGGTTTTGATCATCATGTTCCACAGTTTCTTGACTCGGATATAACTGGGCAGATACTTCTACAGATTGATAGCTCTCGATTAAAAGTAAGTCTATAAGTTCCTTGAATTAAAATTCCTCATTCTCAGTAACCTAAATTTTAAATAAAAATATCGGCTAATGTGTTTTATATTCAAATTGAATGTAGAAGACAGGTGATCAGTCAGTCATACATGCTTATAGGATTAATTTGAAGAATCTGCATTTTTGATATCATTAGCATTAAGTTGTTTTAATTTTCTATTTCTTTGAAAAAATTGAAAAATGTGTCTGATAAAACACAGATGGATGTTAGTAGATATTGTTTTGTGAACAATTTTGATATTTTATGTAATTTAGTGATCTAGATTAATACTAGCTAGATTAATTAGGCTGTATTAATTTTTTATAATTTAATTCATTTGGCTGTTGCTGTTGATATAATGTTATAAAGATCTAAACTTGGCTTTGTCTTTGGAATGTTCATATTGAACTGAAGAGGATAGTGATAAGGTGTCAATGTTACTAAATGATTAAAAATGTTTTGAAGCGAATGAGTGATTTCTTGATAATGTAATGTCATTCTGAATACATTAGATTAAGAAAATGTCATATAAAGTGTTATTTAGCATACATACATATATTATACATGTATTACAAGCTTTTCTGTATTATGTAATTAGTGCTAGGATGCAGTGAACTTTTAAAGATTTCAAATTGTTAGAATTTATCTTATATTGATGATAGGGAATTTGCTTTTGTTTTACATGCATTACTTGTATTTTGTATCTTGAAATGTTCATTAAATACCATATGATATTAATAAATCAAGAAAATAAGGAAGGATAATGTTTTCACAAAATTTTAATGCAATATTCAATGTTTATAATTCTAACAATGTGACATTTTTTATTAAATGTTTTGTTATTGTTTTATTAATTTTTTTTTAAAGTTTTGATTTAGATTGATTTAAATTTGTGTTACACTTTTATTATCTTGTGTTCTTCAAGCTTGTCTGAGATTTCTACCTTTGAAATTTCTTTACTAGCTATCATTTGATGAATTTAAACATAAAATTTAGTAAATTTTTTTTTAAAATCTTGTTTATAGTCACTTGTTTTCTTTCTGTGCTTTGAAAGCAATATGAATGCTATAGATTTAATCAGATTTCTTTTGAATAATTAAGATTATTTCTGATTGTATACAACATCTTAAATGATTTAATTTGTTCTATTATAAAACAGTAATAACATTAAAATATTTAATTGTATTGGTTTCTATGGGTCATATTTTGATCATAACTAATTTATTTCTTAAGTAATTTGACACTTATTTTATTGATTGATTATTATTTCTGTATAATAATTTATCTTTAACAATTATGAACCAATTTTAATTATTTAAATAACAATACAATTTGTAAGAGAATATTTCTAGTAAGCATAATTCATAGTGCTTAAAATATTGTCGTTATATGTTGTAATTTTTTTTTTTAAATCCATGTAGGCTTTGGGAGTTTTAAGCAGTGCAGAAAGAAGTACAATTAAAAAGAAAGTGAAAGAAATGCGACTTTACTTAGAAAAATTGCAAAAAAGTATTGATAAAGAACAAAAAGCTAAAGAGAAATTATGGAAAAAATTATCTGGTAAAAAATGAGGGCCATGTTTGTAATATAAATATTTCACAGATGAAGAGTGTTTATCATAAATTTTGTAAATAATATTTGTCAAATATATACTTAAAGTTCTTTAGGTGCGTTTGTGAGCCCAAAAATTATTGCAAAATATTGTAATGTGATGATAGTAATCATCCATATGAAGCTATTTTTCTTGTAAGAGATCTTAATTGTATATTTAATGATCAAAACATTCCACAAGTTTTGTGATAACAAAATGCTATTTTGGGAACTATTTTTAGACACATGTTTTTTTCTATGGTAATTTTCTTACAGAATGAATTTTTAATGCTTATGTGCATTTTTAAACAAGGTATTTTATAATGCTTTTACAACATACTCTCTGTAATATATTTCTATGAGAAAGTTCCTGTGTTATTGACATTTTCTTTCCTGTGATTTTTTTAATCTTTCTATTTTAGAAGTGCTTGGCATTTTATAAAAGTTTTGAGTATTTTGATGTTGTTTTAATTAGGTGTTTTTTGTTTTGAAATTCTGTTTTGAGTAGTTTTTGTATGAATCTACAAAAGTGATTATTATTTTTGTGATAAGGCTTATATATAAAAAAATATGTTTAAAGAAAATTATAAATATTTTCATGTCTTTAAAATTCATTTCTAGTGAAACCAGGAATGAATTTTGAATGATCTGTGAATGTGCTGTGATTTTGAAAATAGATATTTTGTTAGCAACCTACATGAATAGTAATTTTTATACAAAATATTTCTTTTGTTTTCCCCTGCTTATAAAGTAAAATTGGATTAAATGCATTGTAAAAATATTTAAATTTATCACCTGGAAATTGATTACAATTCTTAGTTTAGATTAATGATTCTCAAACTGTGGGAGGTGTATTTCTGAAAGTACATGTATGTAAAGGAGATATTCTACTGCTGTAATGAATAAGATTGTTCCCATGACAAAATTCACATAAAGGTAATCTTTAAATATCTACAGATTAAACTCATTTTAGGAAAAAAATACATAGATAGTTGTGTAATTTATACATGTAATATACATGTATAATTTACCACTTTTCTCTATATCACTGTATAGTCTTTATGCAGTTTCAAAATTATATTGGTTGAATTAAGCTTAGAGCATATAGGGAAGAAAATGACCATACTCCTGAAGTAAGATAATATTATGGGTGTTTTTTTATATAATATTATGAAAACAGGGAAAATATTGGTTAAAACACAGTTAATTATTTCTATTTTAGGATTTTCCACTGACATAGAATCATTCAACAATGATTCTGCACTTAGGAGCTATTTTTTTTTGTTTATTTATAGACCTTAACCTATAGATATATATCTTTTTGACGCACTTACTGAATCATGTGCTCCTTTGGCAGCTTTGTGTTCTCAAAAAAAATAATTAATCTTTTTGAAAGAAAATTTTTGGGAAGGGATGAGATATATATATCTGGGAATTCTCATACTTGTTATGAGGTACCTCAAATTAGAAAGTTAGAGAATCACTGATTTTTATGAAATATGTATTTAATATGTTAATTAGCACCAACACTTTTGGAATTATATGTTTTCTGTACTTTGTTTTTCACTCAGATTTAATCTTATATTTTGATTATTTTATATTACTTTGATTAGTATCATGCATTGTTAAATTATAGTTTTTGTTATTGAAGTTTAAACAGGATAGAATTTTCAATTTATAATTTTAGTTGAATAAATCTATTATATAATTTGAATGTATTTGTAGTTGCTATTTTTTTTTCTGTGCAGCTTTTATCAGTGATTTTTTGTTTTTGTATGTAAACACATGCAGTTGTTATAGTTTTTTAAATTATTAGTTTGCCAATGAACTTTTTGTTTATTCATTCCTATTATATTTGTTTTATAAATTTTTGTGTTGTTAATTTAGTTAATTGGTTCATTTGCAGTTTATATGTTTATTAAGAGATCCATCATTAATTTGGGAGGCAAACACAAGCTTTTTAATTAAAAAAGGTTGATGAGATGTCTTATGCATATAATGTGTACAAACTTTCTTTCTTACAACAAACATTACAAACTTTTTAACAAAATTTCTTACTGTACCACAGTTTTTAATGAGTATATTTTATTTGTAGAGACAAATTAAATTGGAAATATATTGATATATTTCTTTTGTGTTTTGAATTTTCAATATATTAAATTGCTTAAAAATTAAAACTTTTTAAAATTAGTAGCTTAAAGGAGGCTAATAATTGAAATTATGTCTCTGAATTGTTGTTTTAAATTAGACTTGTTTTATTTATGATTTTTGACTGGTAGTGTTTTTTATATTTTAATTCATATGTGCAGACAAACCATTAAAATTGATAGTTATCTCTTGTTCAGTATTTTTTTTTTGATGAAGTTAGAGTGTTGTTTTGAATTCACTTTAAATAAACTGCAAATATAATAAATTTGTATTGTCTTTTTATGACATGATGTTAATTGTTGATTGATTTCTATTATGTAAATATGTAATAAATTTTTTTTACATATTTATCATTATTTTCATTAATTTATGTTTATTTATATGTTTATATTAAAAAAAATGAAAATAACATTTAAAAAATGAAATGGGATTAAAAGTTAAAATATTTGACATTAAAGTTTTCTTATCTATATTTTATATATTTTTAAAATAAACTATCTCATTTAATTCCATGTCATGGTTTTAAGAAAATTTGAAAGAAATTTTTAAATGTTATTGTCAGTATTTTTCAATAATGATTGTAAACCTTGCCTTACGTTATAGATTAAAAGAAATGAATGTTCAAATAGTTAATGTATGGATTTTTAAAAATATTTTTATAAAATGAATTAAAATGTTATATTATAAAATTTCTTTCTTTTGGGGAAAAAAGTGTTCATCTTGTCAAATTTTAAATTATTTAAGAATGTTGTATTGAGTTTATAAAAAATGGAAAAAAATTAAAAGTATAAAATTTTTAAACACTTTTATTTATTATTTTTTTTTGAAGTTTAGTGAATGTGCATTTCGGTTATTAGTTTTTTAACTCTTGAATGTAATATCTTATAAAAGAAGTAGTATTGTATGTGGGCTGGTCCCTCTTTAACTTATTAATTTTTTTTTTGCTTTTCTACTTCTAAAAC
Source organism: Trichonephila inaurata madagascariensis (assembly GCA_019973955.1). NCBI lineage: Eukaryota > Metazoa > Arthropoda > Arachnida > Araneae > Nephilidae > Trichonephila > Trichonephila inaurata. Next base: position 312,556 of record BMAV01028144.1, read on the forward strand.
ATACAAAAGTTATGTATAATTTGTATATACTATATATTTACTAAAATTTGTACAATCATCATATTTTAAGGCACACAGTATTAAATAAATTTACAATTTTAAACATGTTTTGTTTTGATTACTTCAGTTTTTGAGAGTATCATTTTACCTTTAGAATTTATGCTATTGAAACTCTTATGATATATTCTTTAAATATTTATATTTAACAGAAGTATTATTTAAGTCTGGAAATAGAATTGTTTATAATTTTTGAATAATTTATGGGAAAAAACATTACAAGTTTTGAGTGGTTTAAAATGGGGATCTATTACCATAGGGCATGAAATTTTTATTACATTGATATTTTGTTTAACAATGTTTCTTTTTTGTATCTATATTAAAAGGGAATTTTTTAAATATAAAATTAAAATAATTCAAGATACTGTAACATTAGATTTGATAATGAAGTAGATAGATCACTATGGATGATTTAATTGCTTTTTTTTCATAATGTATTTTTAAGATTAGTATTAAATGCATAATCTAATCTGTTTTATAATGTGTACCTGTGAAAAATATATAATAGAACTGAACTGAATTCTGTAGAACAGCCCAAGAGGGCCTTTGCCTGCAGTGCTTATCTCAGTACCTTAGTTTGGGGTGTATGTGCAGATGTTTCAGTTAAATTGTCAATCTGGCACAAAATCTCCAGTGTTCAGTTCCCAAGCAAGCTTGGTACTCATCTATCAACCCATTGAAGGGATGAAAGGCTGAGTCGATCTTCCCCAAACAGCAAAACTACTAAGCAATAAATCTTATCAGTATTGAAAGCATGTTTTGGTCTATGTCTGCTGAATTTTCAAATAAATTAAAAGAATATTAATGTACAATTTTAGTGATAGGTTGTCAAAAATGAAATACAGTTTGACCCTGATTTAAAAAATTCTTCAGGACCAAACATTTTGTTTGTGAATTCGAGGTTACTCATTATATCAGTCCAAACAGAATATAAAAATTTTGCCCGTACCTTTTGGAAATTCTATAAATAAACACCAACACAAAAAATAACTATAGTAAGAAATTACATACTCAGCAGCTAAAAATACAATCAGTGAATTATTATGCACCAGTTAATCAGAAATTTTAAAATACTGACTAAAAGATGTTTCACAATCTTTTTAATTCTCCACTTGAAAGGGTTGTTTTTTGACTTTATGCAGAGAAGAAAATACTGCGTCATTTACATCCTCCTGCATAAGAGAGTGGTATGTTTTCACAGTTTCTAAACAATGTAATGAATTAGAAAATGTAACAGTTTTTTTTTATAGGAATTTCAATATAAATTTCTGCATCGGAATATTCATTGGCTCTGACAAGTCAACAATTTCCTTAATTTCAGCTGCACAGATAGGCTGTCCGTCATTAGATTTAACATAATCATTAAAAACTTAAAATATCCTCTACGTTGTGGAGTGGGATGAGATAAAGAAATTTCCTGCCCTATTCAAAAACTTGCACAATAGGTTACATCTGTGATTCATCTGCACCTGTTTAAGTAAAATTTGTCTTTTACTTAAATCATTACAGTTCGGTGTCTTTACTGTTGATTTTATTGGGTATGAACAGAAATGTTCACCTTGTTCTCAAATGGATCGAAAAACATCTCTAAATTAGTTTGTAATTGCAAAACCCAATTTCCAGTATTATGTAGTTTTTCATACATTTTGCATATTTTAACAATAGCATACATGTTATTTTCAATCACAACTGATTATTTATATATGTATGTTTGCTCTCAATATTTTTTTCTATTTTTTCTTGATAAAATTTATTCTCTAATTTGGAAACTACAAAAATATTTCGAATATGTTGTTGAAGGTTTTATCTAAATTCCTTATTTCTTCGTTTTGCGTAGCAAATGGGTGGCTGCAGTAACCTAATGAATATGGGCATTGATTTGTGGCTGGCATGTCATGAGTTTGAGCCCTTGTGCCACTGAAGACCAGCCATGTAGAGGTGCTAATGCACGTTAAATCTGTCGAGGCTCAAAGTTCACTCCGTTGGTGTGTTGGGAAAGTTTGGAAGGAGGGTTGGGTGCCAGAGCTCAAATGTCATCTTCGTCACTTGACCATGGTTACAAATTACGAGTTCCGTCGCCAATAATCCTCTTGTTGCTTTATAATATGACGTTGATAAACATTAATTCACATGTTGTTACTAATGCCACCTGATCGGCAGCCAGATCAAGGCCCATGAAATTCACCATGGCAAAGGGCTAAGTGACGCCTGTCGTTAGCCGTAGCTTTGAGTACCATACAGGTGACAGAACGATTTAGCTCGGTTTCACCCCAATTTTGAGGGAGAACATCCTGGGGGGGGTCAGGAGCCTCCCACCTCTCTTTCCCTTCCACCAACCTCACGAGAGGACTTGCGGCTCGATGGCTATTTAAAGTACCCCCATGCTGTGAAGTTACTATACATTTACAAACATCCTTTACTTCGGGATTCGAATCCAGGCCCAGCAGTTTCAGCGTCGCTAACCACATTCATTCACATACTATTTGGTGATAATATTCATAATTAAATTTTTCCTATTGAAAGCGATTACTATTATGAGATTTTTCTAAATAAAATTCTAATTGCTTTTTCTATACGAATTCATTGCTAATTCAGATCTTACTGTAACCAGAAAGATAAATTGTTTTTCAAAAATATTGTAATATTGTTAGGGTACTGTGTAGTCTTAATATTCGATCTATTAGAAATGCTTTTATATTTTATTTTCTATTTAACGATGGGAACTTAAGCCTAATTATGATTTAGAACACTGTGTGCGTGTGTTACTGTGTTAAGTAGGTTAAACACATTGGAGTTGCATTCTAACACAAAAGTAGATGGATTTAGTCAAGTATAGATGTCCAGAGAGCGGAATCTTGTCAAACTGTAATTGTGCTCCGATTTCCCTGTTTGTAGGTAAGTCGGATTGATTATATGCATAATTGGAGATTATCAGCAGAGCCATGAGCTGAAATGTTATAGAATTGCGCGCATTAAGTGTATTCTGTGTGTGTGGAAGCCGTAATAGATCTATAGATGTTTATGAAGGTTTCAGTGTATGCATTGTGATGATCGAATGTATTAGAGAAACATTTGAATCTACGTTGAGCGAAAATTTGCCGTTTGGAAATAGAATTTGGTAACAATGAAGCTGAATTAGATTGCGATTAAAACTTATACAGATCAGCCAAGGAAAAAGAAATTGAAAATTAGTATTCAGTTTAAGATTTGTTCTGTTGAAGATTTTGTACGTTACTGCGCATGAAATGTCCAGTTTTTAAATCCATGAATAAATTTGCATATTTTTTTTAAAGGCTGTTTATTTAATCAAAATAAAAATCTCTTTGCTTCAATGCACCTTTTCTAACAGGATTTTAATGCACATAAATTCCTGTTTTAACAATTCTGATCTTTAGAATCAATAAAGTTCGATACGGAATTTTTCAGAGAGACTATCTTCATTTTCATACTCTATGTGCATGTGCATTTTCATACTCATCTCGTAAAAACTAATCTAAATATTTTAAAACAAGTAATACAAAAAAAAAAATTTTTAAGTCAATTCCTACTTAGAACCAAGAAAAATATTTTATTATAGCTACTTTTTATTAAATAGTTACAATTAATATAAATATGTATGTACATATGACAGAATCACAACATTAAGGGGCAATTAATTTTTATTAATTATCATTTTAAGTATCGTATTGTCATCCAAAACAATCCTGTATATAAAATTTCAGTTCAACTGAATGCTTTAAAACGTGAGAAAAAACCTTTTCAAGTTTTGACACAAGTCACTAAAAGGGTCGCTAAGTCGCCAACGCGCGCGCGCGCGCGCGTGGTTGTGTATTTGTAATTATTTAAATAATTAATTTTAATCAATTAATTTTTATTAATTATAATTAAATTATTGTATTGTCATCCAAAATGATCATATATATAAAATTTCAGCTCAATTGAGCGCTTTAAAATGTATTTTATTGAAGATTGAAAATTCCACCAAGATAAATAAATAAATAAATATATCGAGAATAATAATAAATAAAATAAATATAGAGAGAGCGTGAGTTAATAGTAGGAATTGAAAAATAAAGCGCGAAAGATCTGGTCGGTGATAAGATCCGGTTTCATAATTTGATTCATTTTTAATTTTGTAATTGTTTTATACGATGTATGGGAGTAATGCCGTGGAGAAGTATTGGGCTAAGCCGATTAACGAGCGATGGGGACATATAATTTTCAATTATTCGTGCATTTCATCAATACGCTAGGAGTATAATAGATACGGTTGAATTCGTTTCCATCAATACTTCAGAGCCTCATTTTTCACAGATGTTTTGGGTCTTCTACGTGGTTCATTTTGTAAGGAACCAGACCGAAATTTTTCAAACCAACACTGCACTTTTTGATCGTTAATGCAGCGTTTCTCAAACTGTGGGGCGCGCCCCCCCTTGAGGGGTGTGATAACTCTACAAGGGGGGGGGGCGAGCATATTGAAAATTTGAAAACTAAAGATTATTCAAAACATTATTGATTTACTGAAAGTAAGCAAACAAAATACTTTCTGACATAATAAAATATAAATACACATTTACACTGATACAATACACTTATAAATGTATTAGTACTGCATGCTATATTTTACAATTAATTTAGGTATCTGTACTGCACAATGTATTTTATTATTAATTTAACAATACTAAGAACAAGTTTGATAATTACCAGTGACCCCATGGGCTTGTATTAACACTTATCTTGATGATTTGTACGGTTTATAATTAATTCCTTAACTGCCGATTTAAAGTTACGTGGTTCGGTCCTCAATGCCGTGGTTTTCCATGTAGACGTGCATATTTTGATGTTTTTTGGGGGGAAGAGGGGAGGAGAAAAGGGATGAATAAGCAAAATCCTCTGAAATAAGTAAATCCTTTGCAAAGACTGTCAAGGTCCCTTTATTTTACTCCAAAGCCTTAGGAATAATTTTATGGATAGCAGTGCACAGAAAAGATCGTACTTCGGAAAGACGTATATATACGTCCAGAAGATTAATGCTTTGGCTGGGCGGGAAGTTTATATACGTCGGTAGTACATAAGAGGTTAAAGTCGTACTGTAGCTTTAGTGTAAAAGTATAATATTATTGAATTCAATACAATGTTATTGCATGGAGGGGGGCGCGATGAAAATAATGATTGAATATTGGGTCGCGAGTATTGAAAGTTTGAGAAGCACTGCGTTAATGGTATTCTCCCCATATGTCTGGTTTATATTTCGGGCAGCTTTTGTATTATTATTACCAAGCTTATACTCATACAAAAAATTACCCGAATATCAGTTGAATTTATATCCTTACAAAATTCAAAGTATAAAAAAATGGAACTTGAAAAAATCTTTGTTGAATGTAAAAGCTTTGTCACAAAAGCAACGAGAACAAGGAGACACACACACAAACGTTCACATATGAAGAAAATCTGACATTTCCTTTGCACCAACCTAATATTTTAATGAACTCTCAGCACATTCTGCGTATTTCCATAGCACTGTATAAAATACCACAAGAGGCATATAACGCGAACTTTTTACCCCGAAACATAAGATCGAAATTTATGTGTCGTGTTATGCACCGTGTATAAAAACAATAGCTTTAAAAATAAAGAAAAGACTGAGTATATAAACATTAGATTTCTACATATGCATTTGGCCCCTTTTTTGTGAATGTTTTTTGACTTTCTAGCATCTACATATTCCACTATCGTTTTAAATGCGCTGTGAATGGTTTATTGACACACACACATCTAAAGGCTGAACTACTGGAGTTCTTCTGTCTGGAATAATTGCTGTGCATGTGTTGCAGTCTGTCATTAACTTATTCTTATTATCTTTTAGACGGGATCTGAACCTGTCTCAAACTACAGGATTTTCAGGATTCTCTAAGAAACCTGCACACTTTTGCTAAAAAATCCTTATCCACAATTTTACAACGTTTATGTCCGTTCATCCTTCTCTTGCACATGAATGAAAACATCTTTCGGGAAATTAGATTTAGGTATCATTTTTCTTTTAAAAATAACCATGATTTTAATTCTGGTCCGTCCGCTAAGTAGGTGAACACTACAGAGAAGTGAGATTTGGTTGACATGTGGTTTTTATGTGAATGATTTTTATCGAAAGATAAGAGCATTGCAAATGTACATTTCAAGTTTCTTTCCGAACAAGTAATATAAATTTTTTTTTAAAGGCAATTCTTACTTTGAATGGATAAATAGAAAGTATTTTGTTAACAATTGAAAATTTGAAAAGAGAAATTTGAGAGGGAACTAATAGAAGAAATTGAAGAAAGAGCATGATTTATCTGCATTGCTGTTACACTGCACACCCGGTTTGGCTAATTTGGCTGAAAAACAGGTTTTCGACGCCAGCATTTGTCTTTGTTTTAATAGTTACATTGTTACAACAATAGAGACGAATCTAAATTGGCGTCAGAAAAACTGGTAATTAATTAAATTAATTAATTAATTAATATTTACAAAAACTGTATTAACATCAAGTATCATCCACTACAAGTTTAAAAAAATTTATTTGAACTTGATTGGATGAATAGAAAGTATTTTATTAATGATTGAAAATTTGAACAAGATAAATAAATATATAAATATACTAGCTGGTATACCCGTTCCTCGCACGGGTGAATTGAAAAATTAAACAATACAGACTGAAGGATAAATGAGTTTTTAATGAGTTAATTTTACGGGAATTGTAAATTAAAAAAAAAAAAAAAAAAAAAAAAAAAAAATT
>BMAV01028144.1:319487-336839 GCA_019973955.1 Trichonephila inaurata madagascariensis
TTTTTGCATATCTCAGCTAAATAAAAAACTATGTTTGTTTAATTTTAAGTCTGTATATATAACAGCTGATAAAAAAGATTTTTTTAAAAAATTTATAACGCCCGTAACTCTGTTGTGGGTCGATTTCCCAGCCCGGGAGTATCATCTCTTCATCCACGCGACCTAGATTTGTAGGAATAAATGATTAATCACCCAAATTCTCCATAATAAATCTAATTTATTATTGTTTACATATATAATGATCAACGCAACACGTCTTACTAGAGGGATATAATCAGGAGCGATACTCTCTACGTAATTATAAATTCTAAGTAAATAGCGCCTGGAATCCTAATCACTATCTTTATGAGAATTTAAGCTCAGAATCTTTATCCGCCTTAGATTCCTTAACACACTTAAGTCCGTTCTATAATAACATTTTTATAATTAATATCTTACCAATATCTCACAGCGATCAGCATCTCAGCTTTCTGTCTTTCTTCTATTCTATTCTTCTTCAATTCTACTACTATCCGACTTCTATTCTACTAACGCGCGAATGTTAAAGCTCCAATTTATATCTATTAACTAATCTGCATATCGTGGTTTCTTCTTGAGAGGATTGGATTGAAATAACGCCATTCTGGCCCAAAGATTCTCCAAGAGGATTAGTAAGAACATTTGATAAAGCCCCGTCACAATCTTTTATATATACATAATATCACACAAAATACTAATTTCCAATAAATAAATAAGTGTATAACTGTATAAATTAAGATTTTTAATGAGAAAGATCGTACTGTATTTTTTTTACAAGTATTGTTATATTAGGTGTAATATTTGAAATCTACTGTCTTATCAATCAGCAGCCTTTCAGATTCTGTAAAAGAGGGAAATCTTAGCATTAAATGTGAGACCTTCGCGGACACCCTAGAAAAGTTCTGGGGACCCCCAGGGGTCTGGGGATTACATTTTAAGAACTACTGGTACGTAGTAAGTGCTGAAGACGTATGGATTTCTCTCTCGAAGAAATGTGTTTGGTATGGTAGTTTTAAAGGCTTTTTTTTTTCTGACACTGCAATCGATCGATGTAAGCTATAGATTTTCGAATTCTGTGACAGTAAGAATTGCAACGATTCTGTTAGGAAAATATTTACATTTATTCCATTTTGCAAAGCATTTAGAACACGTCAAAATTCAATGAGAATGAGAATATGAAACATGATTCAAAGTGGAATTTTAAAATTATGTTAATTATTAAATATCGGAGCACTTCTAATAGCTTTTTGAAACTCTCTGAAATGCTTATCTAAGTTTTAGCAAAGATATCTATGAAGTTATTGCTGTGAATTAAAGTATGAATGGGATAATTAATGACGGTAATTGCAGTTTTGAATGTTCTGTTATTCGTTCATTGAAAAGATGTCAATGAGCTTCCTGTGATACCGACATTAATTATACCATTAAAAAAAAAAAAAACAAAAAAAAAAATATATTTTTACTAAATATTTTTAAGAAACAAAAATTTCATTACGAAATGAACCGAAGAATATCATGAATGTTAAAAGTATCTAAAATTAAGTAAAAACGTGTGTAAAAGAGGTGAAGGAAATGAGAAGAATAAATATTTTAGAGTTTAATCAATTGAAAATAATCGGCTTCTATGTCATAGGGGAAAATAACGAAAAAAATATCTAACTTAACAGTCAATTTATAGAATGATGATTTCTTTGAAGATGATACCGATAATAAACACCCACAGAAGCAGTGTTGAGATAATGAAAATTCGATTTGAATTTTATACATAGAGCCGTTGTATGAATTTTTGATAATACATCGAATTAATTTCGAAGTAAGATAGTTATCAGAAAAATTCAGTGTAGGAGAAATAGTTTTTCTTTATAATAATCAATGTAATAATTAATATTATTATTTATAGATTGAATATATTTTCCTTGTTTTATTTCATTAATTCAAGCAATAAATTAAAATTTTTAATTATTTAATAATTTTTAATAAAATAACGTTATTTACATAACCTTATTACATTTTGTATAATAACGAATTATAATGTAGCGTATATTAAATTAATGATTCTGTAGGATAAGGGACGGCAACCTTTTTTAAGACCATAGTAAATGTTTTATAAACCGGCGAGAGTACAAATTACTTGTTGCAACACTGTTAATGAATAAAAAAATTAGATTGATTTGAAAAATATGTGTATATTTGTACAAAGCAATATTGACAAATGCATTAGATATCTAAAAAACAAAATAATTATTCTGAATGATGGTAAATCAAATAAATTTATATGAAATATCATTTGTTGTAAGTGAATAGTAGGAATATATAGACCTTTAATTGATATATTCTTCAAAAATAAAAGAAATAAATAAGAAAAATAATTTTTAAATAATGAAATTTTGATTAAAAATTTTTTACATGTGCAAGAGGAAATGAAATTCACAGAATAAATATGCATGGAATTATAAAAATATGCTTATTTGTTTTATAATATTTACCATAAAATCCGGCGTATAGTGCGCACCCATGCTTTTAAGCTGCATTTTTTAAATTTAAGGTATATTCGCCGTATAACGCGCACCTCCTTTTTTTACGAGGGAATCTGCAATTTACGTTAGTAATACTATTGTGTTTTAAAGCCATTTATTCGAGGTATTATCCCAGGATTTTGAAAAAATAGTATATTTCTAGAACTACAACCCTTTTTAAATTCATAAGAGGAATGTTTCTTTTAAATAAACAGCATTTCGATCTATGCAGGTCTAATTTTCTTTATGCTCATCTCTTTTTTTTAATTTCTAAAGCTACCTATTTTATACCCGACGTATAAAGCGCACCCTTAAGTTTCGATCTTATTTTTTGTGTTAAAAGTGCACGTTATACGCCGGATTTTACGGTAAATTAAAAAAATGAAGTTACAGATTTATCCATCGCATAAATCAAAATTCTTTTTGAGTATTAAGGAGACATTAAAGATTGTCAGTTTACTGTCCATTAAAAAACAGCAGAAGAATGATCAGCACTGAATGCATTCAAAGACATTACTGAGTCACAAGATTTGTTAGAGGAAGTTGCATCGACAGGGCTCAATAACGGATGGTGCTCCAGTAATGGTTGAGAAATACGAGGGTTCATTAAAACTGTTCGAAAATAAGGTATCCAAAGTCTGTAATACTCCAGTGCTAAATTTTCATTCCATTATTCATCAGGAGAGACTTTATCTCTGTTACGGTAGCGGTGATATTAATTAATTTAAACATTTAGTTTATTTACGTCACAGCTGTTATTTACAGATAATACATTGATGTTATTATAAACTTATTAAAGAGATTATTAGAGTTCAAATGATGTGGTTTGTGAGGGAGAGGAGTTTCTTTGTTATACGCTCTCAACGAAGATTGTCAGATCATCCTCCATTATCTTTCTCTGCCCTCTCTATCTTCGGGAATCAGTGACCGGCGTCTTTAGTGTCCAGTTACATCCGGCTAGTCGGTGGAAAAGCGGGTCTCTCGTGGTGTCAAAGGTTACCGGGGTGGTCCAAGACGGGACCCCGCAATAATTTAAAGTTGTAGGTGTCTTTGCTGGTGTGGTGATTATTTTCACAAAGACGCCGATTCACAGCTGCGTGGTGGGAACGTTACACTATGTGTGTTCCAGGTCCTTCTTAATACACCGTGTTATAAATGTGAGAAAGTCAAAACAGTGAACATCAATAAGCCGAGCGAGTTGATTCAAAGAGTTAATTTATGGAGAGTTTTATTTATGGACCCAGATTATGAGAATGATACATTTTATGTAGAAATAAGATGACTATCCTATGTCCAAATATTAAAAGGAGTCTTTGATTTTCAAGAAGAAATTCAGCCATTCTTTGCAATCATGTCAAAGGTATCACAGAGTTTGAAGTCAGAAAGTAGGTTTGTAACTTTGAGTTGCTATTCGAAACAACTAACCACGTAAATGACACCAAAACTCGTCTACAAGGGAAAGATCTTTCAATTAATAACATGTATGACCTTATTTCTGTATTTCAAATGAATCTTAGCTATTCGGCATAACAGTTGAAGACAAAAAGCTTTTTTCACTTTCTTACATTTCACTGAAATCATATAGAGCGGCCTTTGAAATCGGACTTGAATCTCGAATTTAGAAACCAATTTCAGAATTTAAAAAAAAAACACACACACACAAAACATCTTGTACTGTTTTGTGCATTTGCTATGCCGTTTGCTGTAGATGTGAATTTATTACCAGGGAGAGATTATGAATGGAATATTGTGAAACGTGTTGTGATACACAGTTAAAGAATAAATAATATCTAGTTGTTTTGGAAAAGTCCTATATAAAATGTATTTTGAGAAGAAGAAAAATCTTTCGATTTACAAACATACTCTGTTGATGGTTTCACTATTTCGAAACTTTTATACTGGTGAACAGTTTTTTAGTCGCATGAACTAAAACTAAACTCAGCAATGCAACAGCCCATGAAGGCCAAGACCTACTGTACCCATCTCAGTATACGTGGTCGTGGGCACTAGCAGAGCCCATGGCCACTAGGTGCATGAGCAGATGTCCCGGTCAGGTGGCCAGTCTGAAGTGAAACCCCCTGTGTCTAGTTCCCAAGTACAAGCTTGGTACGTATTTATCAACCCCCTGAAGGGATGAAAGGATGAGTCGACCTCGTCCAGCCCGGGATTTGAGCTCCCGACCTATGGTGTGGAAGCGCGAAACGCTACCACTTAGCCACTGGTTTTCTTTAGACACACGAAGAACACCAAATTATAAATGAGAACACGAATTACTATTGTTCATTTGGGAAACTGTTTGGATGTAGCGACCACCTCAGTTGAGATCAATATTAACAAAAAGCCAAAATTTTCACCAAAACTAAGTCAGACGTTTGACTAAAGTAAAAGATTTTTAAATTGTATAATAAGTGTATATTTGATTCTCAGTTATGTGCCATTTTCTTAAAAAAAATAAATAAATAATTTTTGTTTTTTCCCATTAAATCAGATTAGGACCTTACCTGCTGGGTACCAAAGTTGTAACAAGTTTGCTTGTCTGCTTTAATTAAACAAGTAATATAATTTTTTTTTTTAAAGTCTATTCCTACTTAGATCAACAAAGAAAAATTTTATTTTAGCTACTTTTTATTAAATAGTTACAATTAATATAAATATGTATATACATATGACAGAACCACAACATTAAGTGGTAATTAATTTTTATTAATTATCATTAAAGTATTGTATTGTCATCTAAAACAATCCTGTGCATAAAATTTCAATTCAACTGAATGCTTTAAAACGTGAGGGAAAAAAAAAAAAAAAAACCATTTTCAAGTTTTGACACAAGTCGCCAAAAGGGTCGCCAAAAATTATGCCAATTTGGCTGTATTTGTAATTCCTTAAATAATTAGTTTTAATCAATTAATTTTTTTGTATTATAATTAAATTATTGTATTGTCATCCAAAAAGATCATTTATATAAAATTTCAGCTCAATCGAGCACTTTAAAATATATTTTATTAACGATTGAAGATTCCACCAAGATAAATAAATAAATAAATAAATATATAGAGAATGTGAGCTAATAGTAGGAATTGAAAAATAGGTGAGTGTCCTGGTGAGAAACATTTTTTTCTGATAGTTGCAAGTCTTCAAGTTACTGAAAAGATTGACCATCCATGCTTTAAGCTTTTGCTTTGTTCCTGGGCTCTCAGATTATAACATGCATATAATTTTGAAGTACAGTAATAACCTGAACTTACGCGATAGGAGGGACTGAGTGATAACCATTTAAGTCGGGGTATAATTTCTCATGTAAATGAATATAAATTATTTTTAGTTGGTGTCGGAGAGGAACGAAAAAAAATGTTCAGTAAAATCTTAAATAATACGAAGACAAAATCTCAAATCAAAGTGATTTTGATGTAGAAGGTTTCATAAAATCTAACAAGTAGTCTGCCATTTAAAGGATTTTTTTTTCTCCCGCAAAATTTTCTCGTAGTATGCTAATTAATTTTTTATTCCTTGTTTTGTTGCTTTTCATTGGAGTATGTATTTTCTAAAAAATTTGCAACTTTTTCAATTAAACTGAGGCCTTCTGTCAAATTCCCAACCATCATTTGATCTTCTGTTTGAGTTGGGTCTAAAAGTTCAAGTTCTTCAATGTCTTGCTCATGCATTTCTATGAGTTCATCAGTTGTCAACTCCTGATTGTAGGAAATTCAGCAGTTCTTGAACGTCATCCCTATCCTCTCCTAAATTTATTTGACTGGCAAAATTGGCATCTTCTTCAATCAAATTGCGTATTTCATTATGCTCTGGTACTGATTCCGCCTGAGTTTCAGTGATGGAAAAAAAGGAAAGAAAGGCAAAGAAAAAAGACGAATTGACGAGGTTTAAAAATCGCGTAACGCCGAATTCGCGTAAGTCGAGGTATTACAGTATACTTAAGACTTTAAAGATGTACTATTAATAATATTGCAGATGTTTTTATTCTATGAAGTCTCTCATTTAGCCAAGATTTGCTAGGAAAGATTGACATGTTGGTACAAAGCTCAAAAGAAGCACACATTTTTTTCAAAACAACATAGGATTTAGTATTTATTTTTCTGTAATATCACAAATATTTCTCTGATGTAGAATAGTAGACGTAAAAGTTTTGAAATAAATTATTTTCACATTAATAACAATATTCTACCTTTTAAACTAAAACCTAATCATTATTTTTATTTGCATTATTTCATTAATCATTCTTTTATTTTTAAAAAAATCTTATCTCAAAAGCGAAGTTTACAAGAGGGGAAAAAAACTTATAATTATTTTTTATTAGGTGAAAGTAGTATAGTTGTGGAAGATTTAATAGAATATAGATTCTGGAGCTGATGATTTGATTTATTATTATAAAAATAATTAATTAATTAATAAAAAGGGGAATATATTTCAAATTTGGCTCTAGTTTGATAAATAAATAATTCTAAATATAAATTATAAAAAAAAGCTAAGTAGGTCTTACGTTAGATAATATTCAAAAATTAATATGAATTCAACTTAACAATATTCAAATGGTTAATTAGCGTCACAATAATTAAATTTAGAGTTTTAAACATTTTAAAAAATATCTAAATAATTCGTGTAAAACGTACTCAAATTTTTGGAAGTTCTTTTTTTTTGTGTTATTGAGTAAAAAAACTATTCTTTTTAAAATTCTTCATCATTTTCTTACATCTCCGAGAAAACTCATGGTCTTTATTTTATTTTAGTCTCTTTTAAAATCTTGATACATAATTTAATTTAGTCAACATGGCATACTGGATTCAAACCAACAACAGTTTCAATTTTACACATGCTAATTAAATTCAAAAATAATCTTATCCAAGTTTATTTCTCGGAAAATTAGGAAAGCATCTTAGATTGATAAATTCCCTATCTCATATTGTTTTCTATATTCTTTTCAGCACATAATTTAATTGTACGTATTAAAAAGTTTCTTAACTGAATCATTGAGACGATGAAGCTGTAACATATATCTTTCAAAAAATTGAAATAATTCGAAAAGTTTCCGAAAATTCTTAGTGCGTCAAAGAGGCATATTTTTCAATACTCATCAGCAATTTTTACAAATCTGATAATGAACCGAAGACAAGCTCAGCTATTCGCGTAAATAAGTTTTAATAGTCGAGCACAATTTCGTTCCAAATTCCAACAGGGATTGTAATGAAGGAAAAGAAATTAGCGACGAAATACGTGGAATTTTGGAAATGATTCCAATCAGTTCGTTTGTAATGGATATGTGCATAGTGGAATAGGCGGGAAATCTAAGTTAGTTTCAGGCATTTTAGAGATCAATCTTCAATTAAAAAGGCGAAGCAAAGTTCTTCGAAGGGAATAATTTTTGAAAGCGAAAAAGGAATCTGTTTTCATATTATTTGAAAAGTCTTGAAAAAATCTCCCTTGATAATAAAATTGTTTTAATTATGAATGAGGATTAATATTTATTTGAAAAATGTCTTTGATTAGTGCCTTAAGCACTATAAATTCCGCATCCAATATAATTTTTTTTTATCGAAAGTAAAATAAATAAATCTATCGAAATTATGCGCAAAACTAATTTTTAATACAGTAACTACCATATTTACTCGAATATAAGCAGCACTACTTTTCCAGTGTTAATGCTACTGAAAATCGATGCGGCTTAGAATCGAAGGCAAAACATTTGTTGGATGGGGGAAATTGAGCTTCCACCCTTTTTAAAAAGAAAAATGTAACCGTCCATTCTGTCCACTTGCATTAGTGGCTTATTTCATTAAGCAGTTTATCTCCAGTATCCAGTCTATATCCTAAACATAGTTGTCTGCTTGTATTTAGAAATTTCTTTTGTATACGCTTTCTTTATCAAAGATATCGGTAATCGAATCAAGACGAGTTCATTATAACGCAAGTATGAAAAGAGAAGCAATTTTATATGCAGAAGAAAACGGAAACAGAGCAGCGGCCTCTGAAAATTTGACACGGATGAAACAAATATACGTCGAGGGTATAAACTAATTTATATAATTTTTGCTTGCAAATATTCAACAATCTTTAATAATTCTTTCACATTATTTTATAGTATAAGTCAGCTATGACAATGAGAGCAACGAATCATTTTCGAAACATGATACTGATGATTAGAGAAATTATAGGTTCATGCATGTATTGAAATGTTTTAATACTGGTGAAATAAGTAAAATATTAACTTCTTATTATTTCTCATTAAAATTTTTTAAGAAATTACTTAAGTATCGGTTATTGATGACAATTTTTTATTTTTTTCTCAAAAACGTGTAGAGATTTAAGAGTGTGGCTTAGAATCAATGGCAACATTTTTTCACAAAAACATTTTGAGAACTCGGGGTGTGGCTTAGAATAAATCGCGGCTTAGGTTCGAATAAATACGGTAATTTTAATGCTATAAACTAAGCTTTTATTTTAATGGCGATTTTTTAAAATTGAAAATTATAATATAATAAAATTAAATACATTTAAAAATGAGTATTATTTTTTATGAAAGATATTTAAATAAAATATAATTACCAATAGGATGACAAAACGGCTTACTGGCATAAATTTAAAAATAAATACAATAATATACGTTTCAATCGATTTAAATACCAACGTAGATGATACGAATAAAATGGTCATGTGAATGAAAGCTTATGCTGTATGCTATTTTTAAGCCAGTGCTTCTCAAACTTTTAGTATTCGCCACCCAATATTCAATCATAATTTTCATCATGCCCCCCTTCCATGCAATAACAATGTATTGAATTCAATAATACTATACCTTAACGCTAAACCTTAAATACGACTTTAACCTCTTAAGTGCCACCGGCGTATATAAACGTCTCATACAGCCAAAGCATTAATTTTATGGACGCATATTTTCGCCTTTTCAAAGCATGATCTTTTCTTTGCGAAGGATTTACTTATTTCAGAGGATTTGCTTATTTATTCCTTTTCTTCACCTCCCCCCCTCCCCCAATACATCACATGCGCGTGCCTACGTGGAAAACAGGGGCATTGGGAAGTGAATCGCGTAACTTTTAATCGGCAGTTAAGGGATTAATTATAAACCGTACAAACAATATTTATCAGGATAAGTCTTTATACACAAGCCCATGGGGTCACTAGTAATTATCAAACTTGTTCTTAGCTAAGTATTGTTAACTTAATTATAAAATACATTGTATAGTACTGATACATTTATAAATGTATTTTATCAGTGTAAATGTGTTTTATTTTTTTATTATGTGTGAATGTATTTTGTTTGATTACTTTCAGTATAAATTAATAATTTTTTTTTAAATAATCTTTTGTTTTCAATTTTTTAATATGCTCGTGCCCTCCCTCCCTTGTAGAGTTATTACGCCCCTCTAGGGGGGCGCACCCCACAGTTTGAGAAACGCTGTTTTAAGCAATAAGCGCTTAATTGTTTAATTTTTATTAGCATTGCTTTTTTTTAACCTTTTTATTCTATTATTTTAGTAATAGTGCAACGATACTTATGTCTCAATTTGAAGAAGCTGATCCATCCATAAACGTTATTGCTTTAATTACGGTTGTTAATAAATATTGAAACTTTTATATAAATTGCAATTTATTATGCCCTTAAGTGAAATAAGTTATACATCGGTACATGATGTTTTCTTTCTAGAACAGAACAAAGACATATCAGATATTGTATTATTGAATTCATAATCAGAAATCATTTTTTATTTTAGAATTTCATGCGTTTATAAAAATTTCTCATAAATATAGAAAAACTAAGCGCTTTAAGTTTTTATTCTTTTTCTGTAGATGTTAATACTAAATTAAAAAAGCTTTAAACAAAAATGAGTATCCAACTATACTATAAAAACATAATTCCATTGCTAGAGTAATAAAGTGATACTATTTAGTTAAAAAGTCTGTAGGGTTATATATTATTTCAATAACCATAAAGTTTGTCACAGTATTTATTGAAACTCATGGTTATAAAACTTGATAAGCTTTAGAAAAGAATTTTTTGTGTCTCGTCATATTCAGGTCATTTTAATGTATTTTTTTAAGTTCACGTTTCAAGGGAATTTCTTAAAAAGTTGCTGTGTGAACATTTGATAAACGAAGACAAACATTTTTAAAACACATAGGAAGATAATACCTCAAAGCTAAATAATAAAATGTATAGAGAGAAATGAAATAACACGTATGTTTTTCTATGGAACAAATATTAGTACAATGTTTAAGTGTATATACGAAACATTTGCTTCACATTAACATTTTCTGTCTGTTTCATTAATTTTATCAGCATATCTTTAGAAAATTAATAAGTTATTTACATTTCTAAAAGTTTTAAAATGACAGCGGTGATTCATTTGAATTTTTGGGATTTCAAATTGAATTTTGATGTCTTGAATGGTATAAATGTTGACGAAAAATAAAATATAATTAAAAAGAGTATGATGTCTGAAAACACTTCCACCACTTGTCATTATTTGTACATTATGAACCTATCTATATTGTTTTACTTTAAAACCTTTAATTTTTACTCTAAAACTTTTTTTAATATGTGAAAACAATTACTAATTAATATTTTCTTTCATAATAATGATAATGAGTTACTGTTGCCTATTGACTAGTGTTCTTGCTCCAGTGACACAACCCAGGATGCCAAGCATCTGATATTTGTATGCACTAAATTCACTTCCGAAAGATGTACACTCATGAATTGTCTACAAAAGAACAATATATAGCGTGGTCTTCTCCTTTCTTTGCCTTTGTTCACAGTAAATCATTTTTTACATCGTTTTGTACATACTTTAATAGCATTTCCCCAGTATTATTTAGATTGTAAATTTTGTGTGTTTGCTAACATTTACTGAATGTGTATATATGTTTGTATATGTGTATGTGTGTACATATGTGCGCATTCATATGTATATATGTAGGATTTAAAGTATTAGGGAATATAAATATATTCCGATCAGTGAGGTTACAACCACACCAATAGATGGCGCTACCAGCAAATATATGCATCTCCCCCCGGAACGGTTTTTTTTGAGGGAGAAACGAGAGCGACGTGGAACGAGAGAGACGCTAGAGGGACAGACTCCAGTTTACGAACGAGAGGTCACATTTTCGGTCAATGTGGGTGTCAATAGGCTTAGCGACAATTGAGAGTATGCTCCGTGAAATAGCTCATAAAGCTTGTAATCAGTATTTAATTGGAAATAATCTAATGTTTCATTAAGCTGTAGTTTTATTCTAATCAGCTTATTTCTTTGAATATCAAGATCCTGAACATAGTGACTCACCCCTAGACAACAAAAGGAAAGCCACTTGTATAAATAAAATACACCCCTACATATATATGTGTGTGTATATTTATATTTGTATATGTGTGTATGTATGCTTTATGTATTTGTATTTTGAAAATCTTATTATGATCATGTTTCCGAATCTTCCCCATTGCATAACTTTAATTACTGAATGTCTCCGTTTGCATGGGAGCAATCTTGTATTTTATTCTGTACTTATTGTATTTGCATCTATTCTTGTTTCTTTTTCCTTTTGATTCCCATTTGTGCCTGTATCCTTCTGCTTGAAACTTCTTACCACTATTGATTGAGTATTGACTTATGACTGTAAGACTTGTGTCATACTTGTCGGCACACAAGAAGTCTACCTGGAGTCTCAAATTTTTTTTTTACTTTATATTAAACGTTTTACGAACTACCTAATGTTATCCACATACTCCCAAATTTTATATTACTATGGAACTTTAGCACTCGTAAGGACCCCCAGGGGTCCGTAGAAACCCCTTTGGTAGAACTGTGGTAATCAGGATAAAAATAACGACAATGAACTCAAATTTTTAAATTATTTATACATTGCAATCATAATTTTATGATTAATTTAATGGAAAGAATTAACTTAATTTTTAAAATAATATTCGTATTTTAAAACGATAATTGGGATATAAAAATGTCTTACAGAGGGAGATGATATCAATACACCAGCTGGAGATCGAAATCGATGATCAAAAATAAAGCATTGAGATTATAGAATTCATAAACAACATCAGACCTTATTTTAATAATTTATTTGTATTCAATAAAACTGCTTGAACTTTAAATTTATCGCAAGTTGATAAATATCCGTTGAATATTTTTTTGGATCTAAAAACCACGATCAAGATAAATGCGTAGTAACGAATCCCTATAGATTGTCGTATTTGGGGATAAGAAAATAATACAGCGACACAAGATGTCTCATAAATTGATAAAGAATAACTCATAATGGGAAGAATCACGCTTTCTTCAAACGTTTCAACAATTCAAAGGAAAAAAAAAAAGTCTTTTTACTGGAAAGAAGGTGTGTGCGGAAAAAACAAACAAACGAAACACCGAATGGGGCATCGGAAATTTACTGCAGGTGTTTCTGAAAAGATATAGGTTTAAAGGTAAATAAAAATTCAATCATGACATTGAGGTCTCTCGTGTTTGGTAAATTCAGACAAATCCTGACGCCATCTGCTGCTTAAACAAGGGGAGAGGGGAAAGTCCCTACGTATTCAGAAAGGCAAAATAAAAAAATCCCGATGGTCGGAGAATGAGGAAGGGAAAAATTTCCTTTCTCTCAACGACGTTCTTTGGCCAGAGTTCAGAATTGCATAACAATGAGAAATATCTGTATATCTATACAGTTGCGTTTTGAGAAACTTTTTAAAGTTGTGAAATTGAGTTTTCTCAACCAAGGAGTACTTGATGCGTAAATATGTACATTTGAATGAAAATATAAATAACAGAATACTGTGTGTATGTATTTATGCGTGAATCCATTCAACTTTTTTTTTATAATGTGAGGATACTTCGGCTTTTTGCATATTAGACATCTGGAAAACATTTCCACAAAATCCTCCATCATCCATGAAAAGTTCTACATGTTTTATCCTGAAATATGCATCGATGTCGAACATTCGAATAGAATGATTAATGAGTATGAGGAGGTTGTAAGAGGCTTAAGATGAAAAAAGACTGAATTGATGGTTAATACAGTCGAGTGAACCTTAAATATTTTTGTGAACAATTACAGATCTATATACTTTCATTTTGATTTGTAAGTTATTCATGCATGCTATTTTCGAGCATAACTTTTATAAGAATAATTATGCAAGGTTTTGATGTCAAAGAGAATGTCTGCTTGCTCTATTTTTCTGCTGCTCTATTAGCTTAGCAGCATCTACGCATTCTGCAACCTCATAATTAAATTGCTATAGTTCAATTCTTTTGGATATCAATGCTCTTTTTTCTTTTTGCATACACACTGAAGTGCTCCACAACTGGTACATTATTTTATTATTGTATACGTCTCCCTAAAACACGTAGAAGTGCTGCAACATGATACTGTTCACAAATGTATGCAATTTACACTATAATTTTTCCTCAGCATTTCGCAGTTCCGAAGGGATGCGAGGAGACAAAGATCACTTAGGAGCAGCACATTGCAAGGTATTCCAGATATCCACAATAATGTTCATGTTTGGGGATTTGGGTAATTAATAGAGTATGCTGAAATCAAAAATGTGTTCCTGGAACCACTTGGTAGCAATTCCGAAGGTCTGTAGAGTCGCATTACCCTATTACAATATTCAGAATCCATTATATCATGAAAAAAATTTTCTCTTTCCGAGAAATATTTCTGTTTTATGAAATGTGAAGTCCATACTATGCACTTCCCATCTGGTATACTTTCCTGATTTTCGAAGCTCTGGATAAACACTGCTGAGTCCGGTTAAAATAATTTTTAGTTAGTCATGGCAGCTTATTCGTCCATTTGTCAAAAATTGATTCTTTAAATCATTTCTTAAGTAGAAAAAGTTATTTGCAACAGTTATTGAAGATTTTTAATGTTGTGTTTGATGTATTTAGGTATACAAACTAGAGAGAGAGAGAGAGAGAGAGAATATATAGTTACAATGATGAAGTAGGTTGTGAATCATTATTTACAAATATGAAACATTAAAAAAATTAGAACATATTAGGTATCACTTTCAGTAAGAGACAAAAAATAAAGGAATTAATTTTGTGGTGAAAAACTAATGGAAGGAACTAATTCCCTAAGAAAAGCGAAATGAATCCAAACATCAAATTAAGGTATCCGACTACTTTCGGAACCGTGATTTTGCAGAAGCGTATAAATGGATAATATTTATGATATTTAGTGTCACTTAGATTAAAAAATGTATATGAAAATGTTTTAAGAATAGTATTACAATAAAAAATTATTTAAGTACAATATTTTGACAAAAAATGAACATAGAATGACCCATTTTCAAAATATACACCTTTTGTGAAAAATGCTTCTATTATAATAATATATTGCCTGTATATAGCTCAGACCTCTGTACAGAAGCTCTACTAGAATTTTTAAAATATATAACTTAGAAGTGGGTTTATCCATGTTTTACGACAACAGAAGGGAGAAATTTTAAGAAAAAAAGGTCGATAATTATATTTCAATTGGTGGTAACTCTGAAAATAATGTGAATTTTGCAAAAATCATAGTTGAGTATACAGAGGCTCAACTATGATTTTTGCAAAATTTACATTATTTTCAGAGTTACTTCTATACAGAGATCTGAGCTATATACAGGCAAAATATTATTATAATAGAAGCCTTTTTCACTAAAGGAGAATTTTGAAAAAAGGTTATTCTAAGTTAATTTTTTGCCGAAATATTGTATTTAAATAATTTTTTTTGTTAAAATGTCCTTTAAACAATTTTATACATGTATTCTAATCTAAGTGACTCTAAATAACATGAAAATTATCCATTTATGCACTTTTTTAAAATCATGATTCCGAACGTAGTCGGATACCTTAAAGCTATTCATTAGATAGAAAACATCATGCTTATTTTTTTGCATGATTAGGAATGAGGATTAAAGGAACACTTTCTTTTGAGCCCATTATATTAAGATCCTATTCCGTACTCCGCCAAAAACATATTTTTTGCTGTTCGAAATCACTTTCCCTCGCTGTCTAGGGTAGAAGACTAGACAGAAGGATGTCTTCGATCATTTTCTTATTCTGAAACGTTTTTCTTAGTTGTGAAGATTAGAATAGGCGAGTCTTCAATTCTTTTCTAGCTCCAAGCCGATTCCCTTCCCTTTTTGATTTCGAACTATTTTCCCTCGCTTCAAAGGTAAAAATCCCTCGATAGACGAATTTTCAAGTCTTTCGCAATTCACTGTGAAAGGCAAAAGACTCGACAGACGAGTCTTAAGTTCCTTACCAATCCTTTTGTACTTTTCATCCGCATATGTACCAAATCTCTCTCTTTTTCAAATTCCTTATTATTATTATTTGTAAAAATTTTTTTATCTTTTTCGCTGTAGAATTATCCTTTAAAATCAAGAAATAGTTCTTATTCTAAATATGGAATATTATCGTAGAGAAGTAATGCTTTAACTGCTTTGTTATAATAACCGTAACTGATAGGCCTAAGTAATAACAGAGCTCCCTAGTGATCACCCATCTTCAGGAAGGGTGGAAGGCGAGGAAAGAGTGTGGCCGCTATGAAAAACTCTTATTGTTCTTTGCCCTTTATTTTTGTTAATGATATGTGTTGCCTTTGTGTACCCTAAAAATTAATTAATAATTAATTAAATAATTAATAATTGTTACACTAAAGGAGACTTTATTGAACCAATCAAAATTTTACCACCTTTAGTTTAATCTTCAACGTCCAACGCTCGACAATACTATTTCAAACGAAGTACATAAGCAACAACGTTTGTTAAAATAAACAATTGATACAAAGATTCATTTTGACATTCGTCTTGAAATAACTATTTATCGCCGTAACTATATAAAGTGGAATTATTTTTATACGTTTAAAAATACCTTTTGGTATGACTTTGTTTGTTAATATCCACAGAGAATTTTGGATGAGACTTGTCAGCAACAGTAAGACATTTATTCATATGGCAAAATAATATCAAAAACAATGTCTCCTTACATTTTATATAAAGTTGTGTAGGAAAAATTTGAATACATCTCATTTAGATGTCCATGTAGCAATAAGGATTTAAAAATGTGCTGTGCCTTTTATTCTAAGAGGTAAAAATGATTTACCCCATAGAATGAATCGATAACCCCGAAGTGAGCCATCAGTGCCAGCTGATGCCTAACTGTTTTTAACTGTCATAACACC
This sequence comes from Trichonephila inaurata madagascariensis, assembly GCA_019973955.1. NCBI lineage: Eukaryota > Metazoa > Arthropoda > Arachnida > Araneae > Nephilidae > Trichonephila > Trichonephila inaurata. The sequence continues at coordinate 336,239 of BMAV01028144.1, forward strand.
CGTCGACGAATAAATAGATTTCCTTTTCAGCATGTTGTTTTGACAATTGAGTAATGCGATAAAATAATTTCAAATGTTCTCTCTCGAAAATGACACCCCTTTTAAAAATAAATATAAGTCAATGTTAAATAAGCTAAAGCGTTCAGAATGAATACATACTCAAGAAATTGAAATAATGGAATCGATAGGACTTTTCTTAATGGAAATGAATTTTTTCGTTTCGACGATTGAAGGCAAATATAAGAGCTCTTTGTTTCCGAAATATTTCTGGAGTAGTTTCATACTGAGAGCACAGAAAGCGAGATTGTTAAACAAAGTTTACTTTTGAGCAAAGGGCACTTAGGCAAGTTATTGTTTGGGAATTAAACTAAAATGGATCGTATCTAAGCATAAAACTGTGAAACTTGTAATTAAATATATCGGAATATTCGTATGTTTTACTTTGTACTTTTCTATCGTTTGAGAAATGTTTACTAAACGAAAAGTGACTATTAATACGAGAAACTGAAGTATTCTTTAAATCGAACAAAAAATACCGGGTGTTTCAAAAGTCACGCACATCAACCTTTGTGGTTGAGTTTTAAAGACAGATGAATTACGT